>JAJMKT010000250.1:0-31949 GCA_030563985.1 Geotrichum restrictum
TTCCTTTCAAAGAAGAAGTAAGTGCCTGGCATCTCGCTTAGGGAATCTTCCTTCACACATATATTAACATTCATTCATAAGAGATATTTAGCTCGATTCAAACTATCTTATTTTATTGTACACACATCCGTATAGAAACGCGTTCCTATTCGAGCTTATTACTCGGACTTCCGACACCTAGCGAGTGCCGGATCTGACACCTACTGCGCACTTCTCAGCACGCCCGCGAAGATAGAAGCGCAGTCATACCCTGACATTATCGCACTACTTTCGAGGATATCCTACGTAGTAGACTAGAGTCTATTTATTTTTCATTTCGATATTCTAAACTTAACCTCTTTTTATTACTTTGATCCATATCTTAACTGTCTTGGTAGTCTTGTCATACCTGATTGTTGTCCATCTCGTTATACCAGGGGTAGCTTCCGGCTTGCCTACTTCAGTCATACAAAAATCACTTGGCATAAAAAGGTATAAGCTGAGTTCACGTTATCTGCTAAACCTAGACTACTCTTCATAGACTTGGTACACAGTTAGTAATGTTGAGTCTAACTATGTTGCCTACAGAAATCTGGCAATTGATTCTGTACCAAGTGCTTTTCCCCGTCAGCTGCTTGGGCTACTACAAGCGACTTAATATTGTCAACCCATGGGCTCAACGAGATGCACTCAGCTTTTCTTCCACTTGTAGGGTTCTGAGGCAAGCTCTGACCCCGATTATATGGCAACACGTACATCTCGATATTACTTCCCGTATCGGTAAATCGAAGAAGCTGCCATGCGGGTTGGAACTGATTTCACCCGTGGTACGTCCTAATTCCAAACAAGATGTTATGTTCCTGAACTGCTCGTGGATAGACAAAAGTGTGAACTACTTTACGGCGAATGTTAATTATGCTGGTCGCGATATGTCTAAATTTCTCAAAGATCCCAATTCAATGGACCCGGTCCTCAAATATGTTAAGATTTTTAAAATTGAAACTGGTGCAGCTCTCCTGTGTGCCGATGGCAAGTTTAAAAGGTATCCTGAAGCCCTAAATAGGTACTCGCTTGCAATTCGTCTGGTGAACCCCCATACAATGCCCGCATTAAAAGACTTGATACTTGAAATGATTGTTGATCCACTGACGGAAGTATTACATGCTGACTTGGGTGAAGCGCTGGGAACTTACAAGAATAAAGTTGACCTTCATTTGTCTGTATTGCGTGGTGAATCTTTTCGTGAGGAGACTGAATTTTCTTTCATTGACTCATTAAGCCCTTTTGGATTCCTGCCTCTTGTGGCGGATCTTGAATTGCCAGACATTCATTGCAATGAAAGGGAAGCTTTAAAATTAATGAGTGTGCGAGGGGCTACAATTCACTGGGTTCCGAGTTTTCGGGATTCTGAAAGGCCTGATCTTAGGTTTACTCCTTTTTTTAGTGATGGTGCATCCCTTACATATCTGGACTTGTCACGTTTTTCTGAATCTCTTGCAAACACCCTACAATTTTCATGGATTCCGCCAACTGTCAAAATTTTCAAATGCAACAATTGTTTTTTGATACCCCGGCATATCGGAAACGAAGAAAAAAAGTATCAAGCTTTCGATAACGTGTCTTCTCTTACTATACGCTGCTCGCAGGGCAAGGGTGACAGTTGGAATCCGAATAATAGTATTGATGGGAAATTCTACTTTCGGAACTTGACTAAGCTACAAATCAATAATTTAGTGATGGTACCCAGGTTTTCGTGGGAGCGCAGGCTTCATTTCGACGCAGTAAGTTATTTCAATGAAGTAATTTCCAGCCTCCTAGATTCGAATAGTCGAAGTCTTATAAGTTTGAAAATTGGCCCCCTCATGCAATATCAAGTGAAATATATCTTAAATGTTCTAGATATGTTGGAGACATTTGAATGTGAACATTTGGCAGGGAAAAATTCAGCTCCCACGGGGATCTTGTTTAGTCTAATGCCGGCACAGGGCTTCAATTTACGCCAACTTAACTATACAATTCCGCCTGATGTGGACATTCAACTCCTATCAGGGGTAAATGTAGATGAGGAACTTGAAGATCCATTACGGGGATTTACTGATGAGGGAGCTGGGGACCTATTACGGGGAATTTTTGATGAAGAAGAAGAAGAACCAATAGAACATATTGACCACGGCGAATTACAGGTATTGGATCACCCAAATGAGGACGCTCTAATTAGAAATGGAAATTTTGACTACGACGTATTACGGTCCAGGGTATTAGATCACCCGAACCTCCAGTTTATGGGTGCGCAGCTCATTCTCGGATCCAGCTCGTCTGAAACCATACTGTTTGGAAATACATTTCTGAACTCCAGAGATAGCCGATATTTTAGCTTTGCCGACTTTTGTGATTGTCACGACAACAAGTTGTTTGATAATTCACTTCCCGTGTTTAACGTCTCTATCGACTTTTCCAAATTGAGGTCCCTTATTTTAAAGCATGCCCGTGACCCAGTACAGAGCTCAGGGTCCTCTATTAGTACTTGAACGTGATTATTGACTGATTTGTATAATTGGATGAGCTTTCAAAAGTGTAATTACTGTACCTGGAATTTCTGGAAATGTAATTTTGAAATAGATTTTCTTTTCTGATTGCTAACATTATTCACTTGTACAATTGCAAACAATAACACATCCGAGCCCTGCTCTTAGTTAACCAGTCTTACCGGACAGATAGCGTAATCGATAAATTGGCATATAATATTTGCAGGCTGATATTGTAGGACTCAGAGTCTTATCCAACATTGTGTGTACCAACCTTTTAGGAGTTCTATATATCTATAAAGCTGTGACATGACTGTTGCTGGGACTGAAAACAATCCAGATATAAAGATGGTACAAGTCTGACTATAAGTAAATTGAATACTGAATAATGAAAGATATTCTTCCACGTCTTCCAACACATGAAAATGATGACACTGTTAACTCGATCATTAATTTACTATGTGTGCTGCCAATTTGTTAAGCTGTTCAATCAGAACACATTGAAGAAAAGCCTCGAGAATTTGTCCCACACCATTAATTCCGATTAAAAACGTCAGGTTTTATGAAGCAAAGGTCTACACAACATCTAATCATTTGTATACATTTTCTTCTCATTTGGCTTAGCCAATTAATTTCTATCCAGATTGCCCATATTGATAATGCCTAACATATGACGGCACATGTTGCATAATAGTGTGCTGTGAGTGTTTACAAAGTTGAGGTCAACTACAGGGCCCAAACAAAAGTCTTTGCCCTTTTGCTCTTTTGCCCCAAAACTTTTGCGGGATCTTTCTCTCTTCAATTACACTAGAACAACATTTAATATAAGCCAATGAACAATATACAGGTACAGTATAAATATCCATTACTGTGAGTCTGGAGTCTGAAAGATCTTGGACGACCATGGCAATAACTTTGCGTTTTACTTCGCGGATGAGACTGGTTGCAATCGTAGCTGTTATACCAAAGAAGTATACATTGTGCCGTCTGGGCTCCATGTTGACAAGAGAAGCAATGCGCTGCAAAAAAACAGTAGAACCATTTGCGAATATATTTTTTCTGATGGTTACGCTGTATCTCCGTATTTGGTTACTGGCTTGACTGAAGCCACTCTAAATGAGCCTAATTTTACCATAGACGTAAATTTCAGACTCCAGACTCACAGCAGAGGTGGATATTTATACTGTACCCATATATTGTTCATTGGCTTATGTTAAATGTTGGTCTAATGTAATTGAAGAAAGAAAGATCCCGGGATTTCACCGTGAATCTAGTCCATCAAATTCTTACGAAAAGCTTTAGTATAGAGATCAATGATTTCATATGGATCAAAGTCGTGTTACTGGACTTCATAACGAAGTCTCATTCACATGAAACTCCAGTAGCAAAATATGATTGTTTTTGACATGTAATTATTCACAGCCAGTTATATATCTCCAAAGGACAAATAAATATAATAAGTTCTATAAATTTAATAATACAAGGATTTAATACGATAGAGAGGGAGAGGGAGCTGATTCTCTAAGGAATCATTTTTATCAATTAAGCGATCTACTTTACTCAAACATCTATCTAAGCCATCGCACGTTTCCCTTTTAAAAAGCTTTACAGACCTATTGTCAAATTATATTTGAAAAAAAAACTTCATCTTAAAATCAATTTACAAGCAAAGAGTCGAAACATTGGATTACGACAATTGCAACGGTGAGCTTCAGTTAACGCCTAATATACAATTTCTATTGAGTTTGAGAAAATTTACAGTAATTGATTATAAGTCATCTACTAATTACAAGGAAATCAATAAATGACTACCGGGTATATTAAGAATATGCGGAAGCAAATTGATGAATTCTCACAACGATACCATCCACAAACAAATAGCAACACGATGGAATTTTTGGGCCAGCCTGGCGTCTTAGTTACAGATGCGCCAGCGGTGTAAGGACTAAAAAGACTCGCAACGAGATGCCTAGCGAGCGAGGACTACCCCCTTTCTCCCTAGCTAGAAAGACAAGTGAAAAGACGAAAAAAAATGAAAGAGGCTGCTGACCGTAACGTAAAAAGTCTACAACGAAAGGCATACCGGTACACACACACATACCATACAGTCAGGAATTTTGAAGAAGACAATTGTATGTGGCTTGATAAAGATCTCGAGAACTCAAGCAGGAGGATCCTGGTAGGACCGCTTTTAGACATGCATTGGTTTGGCCCGTTCAGGATCGGAAAAAAAAAAAAAAATACCGACCCCTCGGCTAGAGCTCTTCTCTACTAGTCTCTAGAGACAAGCTGGAAAAATACATTCTATAAAAAAAAAAAAAAAAATGTCATGATGAGCCTACGCAGCAGCACTAGCTAGCCTAACATGCCCGGCACATGTACGTATAAGTCTCTGCATTGAATCAAACCACGTGGAGTTGTACCTTTAAATAATTAAATTCCTTGCAAATAGTTTAGAAACTTAAGACTCTGGACTACAGTACTGTTTCTCGAGCTGTTAGCTGTTAGCTATACAAGCAAGAGACAGTTGACCACAATCTACTGCACATACAATATACAAATATTTACATTCTTTTTTTTAAAAGAGTCACAACGAGCTTATGCAGGTAGTCTAGCGAAAAGTCTACGCGTTACAGAGAGCAGCCTTTTACGCAATGGACGGTTCCACACAAGCGGATCCGACCCTTAATTTAAACTATTATTATCCAATGAAAGCCCTTCATGCGTATACTGTACTGTACGTTCAAATGGACAACAATTATTAAGAGCCAATCAGTAAGAATAATTTTATTTTTTAATATCTTTCATATATATATAGTAGACTATATACTGTACAATCAATTCCATTCTAATCAAACACGAATGGAACTAAGATACAGTATCTTGAGTACGGTAGGCTATGGATACAGCCATTGCATAGAGTCTTAGACTAGAAACCTAGTATAGTCGATGTCTACCGGTACTTGAAAACAAAAGCATTGCTTTTTCAAGTACCATACACATGTCAGCCTAAGCAATGTTGTAGTATTCACCAGATGGCTTCCGCTTAATCCTCCAACTATCAACAAGAGCCAACTCGGCCGCAAGAGCCAAAATTCGTTGTACCCGAATTTTGGCCAAATAAGGCAACCCATAGCACGCGACAAAGGGCTCATCAAAAGGCGCAATCTCCATTTTAAAACACTCGCGGTGCGATAGCTCCGTGGACCACACAAACCCACGGATATGGACTTCTTCTGGTAGCGGTCTAGCGCTCAGCGAAGGTATCATTTCAATATGCCGGTGGTCGTGGGTTTTGCTGCTGATACTTAACATGTACTCCAACAATTCTTCGGGGGCCTGGGCGGTTGGCTGTACCCCCAACCGCTGGCGAGCATAAAGACCTTGCCGAATGGCGTTTGGGCGGAGATAGTATGACTCGTGCTTTTCGGCTACTGCCAGTCGGTTAAAGTATGTTGCCAGCGCATCGAAGGGAAAAGTGGAGTCAATGTATGCATCTCGAAGATATGAAGGTGCCTTTGAGATCGCAAGGAAAAAATACACCCAGATAAGTACATGCTGGAGACCGACAGAAAAATCTTCTGCCTTGACAAAAGCGTCAAGGGTAGTAGCTGCCAGATACTTGTTGAGCTTTATATTGTCCAGTTCTGCTTGTCCTGGTTCGGAAATTATCTGTTCATCCTTACCGTCATTCGCAGAGGTCTGTGAGCCGATAGAAACATCTGCGGAATTAGATGTACCCGGCCGGCGTTTTTTGATTTTCTGCTTGAAGTAGTTGTATAAGGTGCTCGAGCCATCACCATACCTCAAAAGCCCTGCGATATTGCACAAAGCGACCACTGCCCCATAATTAACAATAATGGAATCTCCCCCATAAATATCGCTTATAAATTTGCTGTCAAGCTTAAAGCGAGCCATATGAGGGTTATCAGCTAAACAACGCAAATGGAAACTCATAAAGTTAAATAATGATGGCGATTCATCATAAATGGGTATAGACTCAACGGTGGACGAAGTGCCCGAAACGATTGAATGGTTCAGCATGGGCAACATGTCTTGAGGTGATATGCGCATAGGTTGGGTAGATGTTGTGCTCTTGCAAATGTAAAAGAAAGAATTCATTTTCACGTTACTGATGATGGCCATATGGCGGTACAGTCTACCAGTACCAGCAGTCAAGAGAGCACGCCGTTGATACCAGTACATGCACATTTCACGCCAGTCAGCGCAAGTGCGGAGATTTGACATGAGACATACCAAAGCAAGATCTCCTAGTAATTCAATCCATACGTGCCGCGTACTATACACAGGATCAGTAAAAACCATCAACTGGTTCATGCAATTAATGATGAAGGTGGCAAGAACTACGTTTGAACTTGGAGATCTAGCCCGCAGCACGTCTACAAACGACGAGATACCGTTATTCCATAGTCGGGTGGGAATTTTGTAAGCGCGAACAAGATCGTTTGCGGTAGACTTGGTGTCCCAAGGCTTTGCCGCGTGGAATAAAAAGTCGGCATACTTCTCCACTAGCATCAACTGTTGTTTTGTAAGTATAGACCAGGAATGGTCATCGAAAGGTTCAGCACGGAAGCAATATTCCAGATGTGCCAGTTTGGCAGCTTGCTTAGCTTCGAGATCCATGATTTCAGCATTCATAGTTTTGAGAGCGGACACAGTATCCTCGTTCTCTAAGGGCTGAGGCAAAAAAAAGTGTGACTTTTCAGCGTTTTCGATGCGGCCTCTGTATCCCGCATTGTAAGCTCTTTTTTGTGCCGGTTTGTCTAGTTTTGTACTGCTCCTGCGAGGCGTCGTTGTAGTGGCATTACCGGTGGTACGGTCCATTGGAGCGTTGTGTCTTCGCTTTTCGTGGCTAGGCTGAGCTAGAAAAGTTTCAACGTTTGAGTCAGAGCGGATCGCAGTTTGTGAGATCTTTTTGCGAAATGGAGGCTGATATAGTCCACTGTGTGCGCGGCCGCCTCTGACTGGGCTGTAGGGGGTAATAGTAGTAGTGGTAGTAGTAGTAGTAGTAGTAGTAGTGCGATTGTAGTCTGAATCTGTCTGTGCCAATAGTCTGTTTGTAGGAAAATTTTCAAATGGTCGCGCGTTTGTTCCTGAAGGGGAACTCGCAGTTGATTGAAAAGGCGGGTTTGTAACGCTTGTCAATGGTGTCGCAGAAACAGACGCCCGTATAGATGACGGTTGCGGAGAAGCAATTTTGCTCTCGTCATTTCCAGTCATTGAATAGTCCATGGTGATGAAGTATGAAGTATTCGGTTCAGCAGATCTAATGAAATAGATATGGTTCTCAGGAACGGCCACCTGTACGAAGGTCTAATCTCGGCAGAAGTGTCGAAAGGTTAGGCTTTTTCAAGCTTGAATATGAGGTCTCTATATAAGTAGTTTAATGAAAACAGCATTTGGAGACTGGCAGAATACCATGGAGAAGGCCTAGAACGAGATGAAATGCTACTTGAATCCAGAGAAGTCTGAAAAAAACTATTTGGTGGTTTGGAAGAGGAGGGGAGTGAGTAAAATTGCTTGGGCTATATCGCAACAGCGGTGAAACTTTGAGAAATGACTTCTCATCAAGGAAGAAAAGTACTAGAAATTTAAATGGACTCAAAATTACGCTGCTCAGCCTACAATTTACGTCAGTCTAGTAGCATCACAGTTTCCACCCCTCTACCGTGTCTTTTCCTGATTCCAGTACTCAAGTGTTTCGAAATATGAGTGCAAATAAATACTAAAGGTCTAGCTGGCTCCTATGTGTTTGGCGAGTTAAGCGTCTTCGAGATCATCAATACACTCTAGCAGGACACCAACGCTGTCCAGCAGACTGTTAACCGCCACTCGAAGGATTCGGTTATTCGTAGCCTTGAAGTGTATATTGAGGACATTGCCAGTGACTACGAACTCTTTGGAGATCTGGTCAGGCTTCAGTTCAGGGTCTGGCCGCAAACTCTCGCAGACGATTTCTGCGTGCCTTTGCGTGTCCAGCGGAAGAGACAGCGAGCTAGATTAGAAAGTCAGCACATGCACATAAGGACACAGCTCAAGCTGTTAGTGTCCAGAGTATTCTTACAGAGTAAAGTCTTTGCTCATGGTTCGGCTGCGAGTGAATTGAACTGGCTTTTGGTGAAATCAACAAGAGTTGAAAAACATTTGAGCTAAAAGGTTAGGGATATAGCTTCCAGAGTTTATTATGGACATGGCTTGCGTTTGTGACCCAGCTTTTGCGCGCCCACAGAATAACGCAACAGAATAAGAATAGTATGAATAGTCTAGTGAAAGAGTTATAGCTAGAGACTCAAGTCAATGACAGACGGTATGAAATAAATAAAGAAAGGGACTAGAACTTTCAAATGCTACAAAGTCAGGGACAAACCATGTCTACCACGCGCCATTTTAGATAAACTTTCGAATCGCTTAATTCCTGGTAAGGAGATCCTAGACTGATCTTCATGCCCACTGCCAGTTCGATCTCTTCCTCACCTTTATTATGAGGAGAGATGAGAATTACCTGCCTAGCGATGTCTGAATCAGCCCTCTGTAGCTGAACTTTCCAGCTAAACCGATTCCATCTGGTAAATGATTTGATGTTAGCGTCTTCGGAGTCGTGTGTCATACTAAATGGCGCAGATTCCTTCTTGCTGAAATAGACCGAACTGTTCTTTTGCAACTCCATCAAGTCCTCGACATTAGCAATGGCGCAATGTAGAAAATCAGAGACCCCGCCAGTGATCAGGTACGTCCAGGTCTTTTTGGGAGACGGCGACCAGAAGGGATGAACAACAGGGCGACGAGAAGTATCAGCAGTTTGAGTGCTGAAATTTATCTGGCGCAATGAAACAGGTCGGCTCGGTCCGCGGCGCCTGGTACTGGCAACGGGGCTAAATAGTTGTAGTTGTTGTTGTTGTTGTAGTTGTTGTTGATCAATAGAGAAGCCTGTGAATTTTGAACTTGTGCTCTTTCGAGATTCCATACTTTGCGGCGTATCCGGCATTCGAGGAGAATTGTTTTGGACAACCTTGAAATTGGGTGTCAATGATGACGGAGTAGTAACAACGTTCTTTGGGGCCCTTGTACCACCCGACACTGGGGTCAACATTAGATTCTTTTCGGATGCTGTTCTTTCTCGCATTCCTGGCAGACTTTTTAACGGCGTTCGGGGCAACGACTCAGGCATGACCCGCTCGCCGATCGGTCTCGGCGGCACAACTCTGTGCGCTGAAGAAAGGGGATGATGGGACCTGTCTGCTATTCTGAATGGCGGTGAGTCAGTTTTAAAGGACGACGGAGACTTTGCTAACGAGAAAGAAGGGACTTTTAAGAGCTGTGAAGACGAATATGCCGCATCTCTCTCCATTTCTTCACCGAGTAAGGCAGTAGACCGAGATGTGCTCCGCTGTCGATGGTTTGGTTTTGCTTGTGCTGGGTGGTGATTCTTAGCTATTCGAGCACCGCTAAGGATCTGGCCAGAGCCACCACCGCCACCACCAGCGTTTGACCTTTTACGGCGCTTGCTAGCTGGAGCTGTCAAGGTCATGTAATTGCTCGATTATATGGGTCCTGTTGAGACTGATCAAAGCAGTGCAGAACGTGTTTTGTAGGTTGAATTATAATAGGAACTCACTCGAGTCCGCCCCAAGGTGCACGCGTCGTGTCTGGGCCAGAACAATCTCAGCCAAATTTGACACTGAAAGATACCCGGGTCCCTTGAGATAAACCTGTGTTGATTTGGGATGGGAGACCCGGGTAGAGAGGGAAATGGAGAATCAGTTGGGACCAAACAAGAAGAAAAGTTTAAGCTGGAACCGACCAAATTTGTTCCGTTCTGACTCTTTCACAAACAATTTGAAAAAATTATAAAAATCTTCAGACATTTCGCTTTTGCAAGAATTTATTTCCCTTTTACTACTGCTGACTGTTACTTCATATATTCATCTCAAAGGCTCCTCTACTTGATCTTCACCTTGTTTGGGCTTTCCATTGTGAAAAACATCCATAATAATGCTTCGATCTAGCGCAAAATCATGCAGCGCTTCTTCTTGTCGTCTGCTGAGCAACAAAGCGTTAAGCCTCAGACCTGCTCCCCTTCACCGTCCCTCCACAAGCTCATCTGTCTTTGCTTCAAGGCGCGACTTCTCCTTGACTGCCAGAATTCTCAACGCAGAGCCTATTGACGGAAATAAGATTGCAAAATCTATCCGCTTCGCCGCAAGCCAAGAAATACAGACCATCAAAGCTACCAAACCCCGTTTCAACCCCAAGCTGGTCATTATCCAAGTTGGAAGCCGACAAGACTCATCTGCATATGTCCGCATGAAGTTGAAAGCGGCCAAGGAAGCTAATATTGAATGTGAGCTCCGAAAACTTCCCGAAGATGTCCAGGAATCCGTTCTTCTCAACGATATCGACGTTCTGAACGACGATCCCAGCGTCCATGGCATTCTCGTGCAGCTTCCTCTCCCAAAATCATTCAATGAAACAAAGATTACTAATGCTGTTATTGCCGAAAAGGACGTTGATGGGTTTTCTCCATTGAACGTTGGTGAGCTTGCCAAGAGAGGCGGCGACCCCATGTTTGTTCCTTGCACGCCCAAGGGCGTTATGGTTTTACTCGAAAAAGCTGGTGTAGACATTCGTGGAAAGCGTGCCGTTGTAGTTGGCCGATCTGATATTGTTGGAAACCCTGCCTCATACCTGTTAAGAAACGCCGACGCTACTGTCACAGTCTGTCACAGTCGCACCCAGGACTTACCCAGTGTTGTCCGCGAGGCTGATATTGTCATTGCTGCTGTTGGTGTGGCTGAGTTTGTCAAGGGCGATTGGCTGAAACCCGGTGCCGTTGTAATTGATGTCGGTATCAACCACATTCCTGATGCTACCAAAAAGTCTGGAAAGCGTCTGGTCGGTGATGTTGAGTACAGCACTGCTGTCAAAGTTGCTTCCAAAATTACCCCAGTTCCCGGTGGAGTTGGTCCTATGACTGTTGCCATGCTTGTGCAAAACGTTTTGAACTCCGCTAAGCGCTTTGCTGTACAAGGAGAACGACGAAGCGTTAGAGTTCTTCCTCTTGATCTCAAGTCGCCTGTACCCTCCGATATTGCGATTTCGCGAGCCCAGCAACCTAAAAAGATTAGAGAAGTTGCCAAGGAGATTGGTATTACTGAACACGAACTCGACCAATATGGACACTACAAGGGTAAAGTCAGTTTGGACGTCTTGGATCGACTTAAGGATAGACGCAACGGTAAATACGTTCTTGTCGCTGGTATTACCCCCACCCCTTTGGGCGAGGGAAAATCAACTACCACAATGGGTTTAGTCCAAGCTCTCGGTGCTCACCTTGACAAGATGGCTTTTGCTACAGTCCGTCAACCCTCTATGGGCCCTACTTTTGGTATCAAGGGTGGTGCCGCTGGTGGAGGATACTCACAAGTGATTCCCATGGACGAGTTCAACATGCATTTGACTGGAGATATCCATGCTATTTCTGCAGCCAACAACTTACTGGCTGCTGCCATTGACACTAGAATGTTCCACGAGAACTCGCAAAAAGACTCTGCATTATTTAAGCGACTTGTTCCCATCAAGAAGGGTGAGAGAAAATTCACTCCCAGCATGATTAGCAGACTTGAAAAGCTCGGAATAGACAAAACTGATCCTAACTCGCTCACTCCCGAGGAAATCACACGATTCGCTCGCTTGGACATTGACCCCGAGACAATTACGTGGAAGCGCGTTGTTGACTGTAATGACCGCTTTCTGAGAGGAATTACTATCGGTCAAGGCAGCAACGAGAGAGGAATGACTCGTGAAACAGGGTTTGATATTACTGTTGCTTCAGAGTGCATGGCCATTCTTGCTCTTTCAACTGACTTGAAGGACATGCGAAAGCGTCTTGGTCGCATGGTTGTTGCCAGCAACAAGCAGGGCGAGCCTGTAACCTGTGAAGATATTGGTGCTGGTGGTGCTCTGACGGCTCTACTGAAGGATGCCATCAAGCCAAACATTATGCAGTCTCTGGAGGGCACTCCTGTTTTCGTCCATGCTGGACCTTTTGCCAACATCAGCATTGGTGCCAGTTCCATTTTGGCAGACAAGATTGCGCTGAAGTTGGCTGGTACCGAGGAAGGTGAGAGCCACAAGGATAAGGCTGGGTATGTGGTGACGGAGGCTGGTTTCGACTTTACCATGGGTGGTGAGAGATTTTTCAACATCAAGTGTCGTACTAGTGGACTGGTCCCTGACGCAGTCGTCATTGTGGCCACAGTTCGTGCGCTGAAACTGCACGGAGGCGGTCCTGACGTCAAGCCCGGAGCTCCTCTTTCAGACATATATCTTAAGGAAGACGTTGAGCTTGTTCGAAAGGGTGCTGCTAACTTGAAGAAGCAAATCGAGAATGCTAGATCGTACGGAAGCCCAGTTGTGGTTGCCATTAACCGGTTCGTCACTGATACGGATGCCGAATTGGCGGCTATTCGCGAGGAGGCGTTGAGCGCTGGCGCTTATGATGCGGTCCCAACTAACCACTGGGAAGAAGGTGGAGCCGGAGCCGTCAACCTTGCCAAGGCGGTCATCAAGGCCAGTGACGAGCCACGCGGAGAGCTCAAGCTGTTGTATTCGACCGAGGGCACGAGCGCTGAAGAGAAGCTAAACATTATTGCACGACAAATGTACGGTGCTGACGGGGTTGAGTTAAGCGAGGTGGCCCGAAAAAAAATTGAGACTTATACGAAGCAAGGGTTTGGCCATTTGCCCATTTGTATTGCCAAGACGCAGTACTCATTGTCGCACGATGCCAAATTGAAGGGTGTCCCTACTGGATTTACCATGCCCATCCGTGATTTGCGAGCGTCAGTTGGGGCTGGTTACTTGTATGCTCTTGCAGCTGAGATTATGACGATTCCGGGACTGCCTACGCACGCGGGATTTATGAATGTCGAGGTCAATGAGGATGGTGAGATTGATGGTTTGTTTTAAAGGGTCGGGGGGAAAAGAAGGAAAATAAAAATATTAGATGTAGTAATAGTATCGTCCATTAGCGGGCATGATTTATTTGAATAATAGACGCTGTATAGAGTAAGAGACCAATCGAGTGATTGAACTTGAATTGATTAACGAAGTCGTCAGAACGATTAATTAATATTGTTAGTGTGGGGTCATGAGGGGACTGTTAAGCATAGATGGCAGTTGAAGTTGACGATGGCAACAAGTAGGAGAAAAAACCTGAAGCGAACAAACAGACTAATTAATTAAGAAGTCCTTTACTCTCTCAAGAAAGAAGAAGAAGAAGAGGAAAAATGAAATCAAAATCAATTTAAAAGATTCCGATAGTCCGAGCATTTTGCAAAGGTTTGTAAAGTTTTTGTCATAATGGGATAGTTTTGCCATATTGAGATTTTGTAACTGAATTAGAGTCGGCAAAGCCATTTTTATCTATTTCATCAATTGCAATGTCCATGGCCCTTCGAGAAAGACTCAGAGACAGACTCAGAGACTTGTTTTCGATTCTTGTTTTTACTGAAATATACTATAGAATTTTATCATCTTCTTGTTCTTCTACAAACAATCTCTCTGAAAGAATGAATGAGTGAGTGAATTCGTCGTTTCGTATACCCAAGCCAAACAAATATTTCATTGACATTGGATCAACATCAACGGTTTAATCAACGGAAAAGCAACAGCAAAAGCACACAAGTCGTAACCAGACCCGCTAAAATCAAACTATCCCTCTTTTTCCTCGTATTAACCTTAGCGATAATGGTATTAATCCCTGGAACGTGTGACAGCGTATTCAACATTCTCCGCTGAATCCCCGTCAACGACGCTCTTTGTCGCAAAAACTCGTCACGTGTTTCATACGCCTGAGCCAATATCGAGTCTGCCATGCTATTTGAGTTATCCACGCGCGACCGTTCACTGAGCATGTAGTCTACTTCTGACATGCCAGTATTTCTTGACCCACTGCCATTTCCGTTGTCAGCACCATTGTTGTTGGGTGTGGAAGTGCTGGCACGGTGTGATTCAATGTCGGATCGGACTGATGATAGTAGGTTCATGTGATTACGTTCGTGCAAAATAGTGGTTCGGATTCGTTGGAATTCGGATTTGTGGTCGGACAGGTTCTCGCGGTGCCGCTGGACTTGGTGGAGTTTGGCAGTAGAGGGCGATGCTTCGCTTTCTAGAGCTCGGTTTAAAGCTGCGACTATTTCATCTCGCTGTGTAAAATGAAAGAGGTTGGGTTAGTTTGGACATTGCTAGCAAAAGTGGAGGCAATGATGAATGCAAAAAGACACAGTAATAACATAGTAAAGACAACGTTAAAGGCGCGTCTACTAAAGGCACGTCTGTTGAAGACACAAAAGAAGCAGAGAATAATAATGATAATGATAATGCTTACCTTGGCTAGATTTGCTTCAATGCCCTTGAGAGTCCGGTTTTCGTCTTCCATTGGGCTCGCACTTATACTGTGAGCAAAGGACGAGTAAGTAGAAAGGAGTTCTGAAGCCTCTGTTTCCAGACTCCGGGCCTGCGTTCTCAGCTGTGCCAACGTAGACATGATGATAATTGATGGCGAAGGTAGATTGTTTGTATTTTTTCGCTGGAAATAAAGCGGGTTTGTTTTCTCAACAAATCAACAAAGAGGCGAGAGAGAGACACAAAGAGATATCAATTCGAATGAAGATATCAATCCGAATAAGAAGAATTAGGTCTTTCCGGAGTCTAAGTTATTGATTAGGGGCTTCTTAGTTGGAAAGCAGGGGAGGTGGCGGCAAATTGAGTAAAATAATAGGTAGAAATTAGGCTAATGAGGTGGTAAAAGTAAAAGAACACAGATGAAATACCATAGTCCCAAATTATGTCATGACCATTTATTAGTCCTAAATTAAATCACAAAAGCGCTATCATGTGCACACACTCTTCAGAAGTTCAGGTCCATCTACCGGTAGATCTCGAATTCATGGCAATTTACATGGCTCTATGGAATCAGCAAAAACAACCCTTTGAAACTACTAATTGACATTAACTTGAAAACATCTGCAATATTCAAAAAGCATTGAGCATCTTACTGATGTATCTGACTGATGAAGACCTAATTTTTGAAGAACAGTCTAACTCAGTAGTCGATGCACCGTGGGCAAGCCCGGAAGAACAAAAAGAATATCACTTTAGCTAGAAACTTATCTGGAGAAATCATAGAAAAAATGAAGAATATGAAACTGAAGCAACTCTTAACCGGTTGGCAAAATGAATTTGATACTGGTACGAAGGGAAATTGGCCAGTATAGGAGAATCATCAAACATCCCAAGTGCAACACCAAAATGGCCGAACTCGTCACAAAACCCATCCTACATGGCCACGAGCCCAGGCACTTCATAAGTCTAGTTACAAAACTTAGAACCGGTCATGGCTTAGGAGTATGACGGGCATGATTCCAAAAATTGGCACCGCACCTTACACCTGTGAGTGTGGCGAAGCCCCGGAAACCATCGAACACATCGTCAAAGAGTGCCAAATCACTGAGGCACACCGAGACATGTTGAAGCGAATATCCCCAGCTCTGGATCTCTCAGAGCTGCTCGACAGCAAGAAAGGGCGCAAAGCTATTGTAAACCTTTTTTGCAGCGCGGGACGCTAATCCCAACAACACAACCCCGGTCGGTTGAGGAAGATTAAAACCTACCTAGTCCTAACTTAAACGTTCAAGTGTTTCATTTTCTTTCTAAATTTTTTTGGGTTCGAAAGAGAGGTTTTTAACGTGGAGGCCTTAAAGCAGCAAGGGGTGGGGATTCTCAGAGTCAAGCGGGCTAAATTATGGTTATACGACGTTTAACGAAAGCTAGAATTAACAAGAAGGACTAAGTCATACGGTTTTCAGTGTAGGAGGATGTTGGGTAAAATATCAAGTTAGCTTGTGTTTTTCGCTTTTTTTAACTATTTTTTGTACCAGGTAGACTAAATCAAGCAGACTAGCTAATGAGAGAATTGCCAGTATGTCTGGTAAAATACTGAGCTAGATGACACTACATGAATGTTAAGGAACAGGTACAAACCTTTGACACTGACGAAGGAGAGGAAGAAAACCAACCAATATAAATGCAGGACACACCAAGAGTGATAATAATTTATAAATCATAAGTAGGCAATTTACACAACATCGTGAAATGAAGGCGCTTGGTCGATCGAATATCTTTCAGGCCGCAACGGAAATCTATCTTCATTTGGCCGTAGCTCATAACTACTTAAATTTGTTTGAATGGATTAGTTCTATGCTTTAATAAAGTATTCAACAGCAATGTTCATAGTCTTACTTTTCACTAGGGTATTGGTCTTTCGATATGTCACTTGTGGACAAGTGCCGCACACTCGAGCTCGTTCCTTTTGGTGCAAGTCCGATTGTGAAAGTGTTTGACACCAGAGATAGCCCTTTAACCATGACCATATTGTCGGTAGCCTCGAGCTTAGCAGGTAGGTACCAGGCGTTGAGACCGTTGACGCTTTCTAGTCCTTTGTGGACAATTTCAAGATGGACATCAAAAGAGAGACGTTTGTATCCAGTGCGTCGATAAGTTTGGTGGAATAATGAGACAACAATGATAAATAGTGAACAGATTGAAATAACGAGAAGACCAGGAAAGATGTCAATGAACTCTTGTTCAGTTACAAGTATGGGGAAGTTGGGGTCTTGAATAGTAGCAAGTACTACTTCATCATCAGTTAGGTCTGTCGAATATTGAGGTGATAATGGGGCGTTAGTGAATTCACTCGTGTTTAAACCATATATATCTGATCGTAATTCCCTATCCTTGATAAGATATTGCCTGGTATTGTAACTGAAGGAAAAGAAATTTCCCTGACTTCCAACTGTTTTGAAAAAGTTTTTGCCCAGAAACGTACCCCATAAAATGTACTGCTTCGTGTACATGGGGTATTTACCATACTTGTAAGTAAGAACAGTCTTTGAATAGAGAAATGCAGCTGATCCAGAAGAAGAATTTGATTCCAGGGACAAACTCAGCTCGAGAAGTTCCAGTGGTGTAAGGGTATTGTTGTCCATGTCGACGTATAGGTTGTCTACCACACAGCTCTCCATGGTGTACCCTTCACTCGCATACCCATCTATCTTTTTTCTCAATAGATCATCTCCAGTGGTTCCGGCCTTCGATTCAAGGAAGTCACTTACACGCTGGACGAGCTCCACAAACAAGTAATTTGCGCCTTCAATAGTTTGAAAAAATGAAACAATTGTCTTGCCCGAAATTCCAAGTGTATTTGCCGTTTCCTCAACAATGGATATATCGCTTGAGTTTATGTAATATTCATCAAGAAAACATCTTATGCCAACTGGTGAAAGAGCAACCTCGACCTCCCATGAATTAGTATAGTGACTCACAGTGCACCTTGGGGTGCCTGTATAGTTTCCCTCCATCTCAATCTGTCCTTCCGGCCCGTCGATGAGAAAGGCATGGCGATGTTCTGTGGTGTAGTTTTTGTACTCTCCTCCATCATTTGAAAGGTAAATGTTATTTCCAAACACTTTTTGAGCAGATGATGAAGAATTCGAGTTCAGGACACTCGGGAAGATAAAACGCGTGGATCCGAGACGATAATATACATCGTCAAACGTAAAATTAGTACTCGTAGGCCTAAATCTGTATCCTTCCTTGCGGTCAGCAAGCTGAAAAAGGAGCAGATCCGTGACGAGAATGGCAGCCGCAATGGAAAGAGCAAGGCAGACGGTGAGCCACGTTTGAAGCGTAATGGTACTTTTCCTTGTCCGGTGTTGTCTTACCGATGGCCACCATCGCATGTCATTTGATAGAGCAAGCAAGTTGCCAAAATTGCCAAAGAAGTATAATATGAGAGCTTTTGGCGTTGAAAAGAAGGAAAATAGTGATGACATCTGAGGAACGAGGCAGCCAACAACGACCTTTGCCGCGAAGGACACGAACTGTGCCGAATCAGCGGAGACAAAAAGGTGCTTCATGCTGATAGTGAATTAAAAATTAAAAATATGGAGGAGAGTGTGTAAATGAATCTGAAGAATTGATTGAGATTTTAACAAAAAAAAACCTGGGAGAGAATTGAATGTGCATTTTCTTTTTTATTTTTATTTTCCTGAATTATTATTACTGTACTATGATCTGGACGCCGGAGTCCTGGACCGATACGGAAAAGTAACTGAATATATCGATATATACTAATGTGGAAATAAAAGACGTAAGCTCACAAGCCGCACAATACTCAAAGAGTTAAACTAGCCCGGGCTGCTCTCCGGCCAACTCTGCAGAAAAGGCTTATTCGTGTCGCTCCTGAGTCCTGAATGAGCTTGTTTGTAGATTTAGATTAACTATATATAGCTACCCTAGTCATGGGCCATTGGGCCATATTCTAAGGATCTCATTCGTTAGTAGGCCTGTCCAGACTTGTCTGATTGCCTCTTTACCTCGTTCTCATTCTCGTTCTTGTTCTCATTCTCATTCCCATTCTCGTTTTCGTTTTCGTTTTCGTTCTCATTCTCAATCTCAATCATTCTTATTCTCACTCTTATTTTCATTCTTATTCTTATTTTCATTCTTATTCCTATTCTTATTCTTCACTTTCTCAGCCCAGTATCCAGTGCGGCAGTGTGTCAGTGACCACTGCCCACTAGTTATGAGTAACTTATGACTACCTGTGAATCAGGCTATGATGCTTCAACAAACAGTATAGTGATATATATACAGCATATATATTCCTGGAGCCAACTCCGGCAAAACTCTGAACCCGGCGAACCGGCGCCGAGATAACGAAATAATCTAACTAATTGCCGCACTAATACATATCGGACGCTCCCCATTGTACTACTTCAAACCTTAAACTCCTGAGTGGATAAAAGCCGCATGAATGTCAAGAAAGTAGAGTAGTCTACAGACTCTACATGGCACAGCGCTGTGACAGCGCTACTGCGATTTCGATATCGAGTCGTTACATGGGCCCCGCCTGGTAGCTGATTTAGGTTACTCATGAGTTTCTATCTGGCTGTGCTTTTGACTAACGTGCATGCATCGCTCAGATCTTTCACATACCGGTACAGTAGCTAGACTACAGTAAATAAATTGACAAGTTGTGACAATTTAATTTGCAAGAGGAAAAGCAGCCATTTCAAAGTCTGGAAGTCCAAGTCTAAACTACTAGTGTACGTACTAGGACAGAAGAACTCTTCAGTATTGAGGGCCGATTTGAGGTTGTTCTTTCAATTTCATTATATTGTATTGTTTTGTTTTTAATACGTATAAATCCTTGTGGGCTTGTACGTAGCCTTGTACTGTATAGTTAAATTTATAGAACTTGTTATATCGATTTGTCTTTTTTGGGCTTATATATTCCTCTGGTAAAGAATTCCTCCGCTCTTACACTTTTCAGTACAATCATACTACAATGTACATCGTTTCCAATTTGTTGTCTCCATTTGGTAGGGGTTAAATAGTGCCATCCTGCATGCTCTCTTCTAATTTTTTTTTTGTAAGTTATATATAAAATAAATCCTTGTACAGTACGACGTACGTATTATTAAATTTATAGAACTTAGACGTCTACAGTATTATGTCAATTTGTCCTTTGCACTTACTGTATGTGTAGTCTAACGTTTCTCTGTTTAAAATACTGTACTGTATTCAAATACGAGACTCATATTTACTGGTGGGCAGTGGTAGCTATGCCATGGTCATCGCAATGCATGGCCATTGCAAGTTGCAACCCACCCACCTATCCAGGTGCGTAGCTGTTGTCGCCTACATGTACGTATTCCCCTAGGCCTGTATAAAGTAGACTAATGGTTCCATTATGAACTTCCATATATATAGCCTATAAAAAAGCATTATAATTCTTAATGTCACACATTACAACGATAAAAATTTACAGTTTTATATAGACTAGACTAGACTACTATATACTACTTATCTTGCTCTCGCTCTTTCTCTTGGTTTTTCATTCTCTTTTTCTTATTCGCATGAATTTCTAGAAAACTTCATCATGTTTGTGACGACTTCAGTTGCTCAAGGCCTTGCTTTCGCCTCAAAAGTGGCTACAGCCATGGTCATTCCACAGTTTGTTTCATTTGTATCCATTTACTCGCTACGAAGAGCAATGCAAATTTCATTCTTCGCGTCCGTATCTGACTGCATCACCATCCTTCTCGACATTAGGTTCTGGCAGCATTCAAGTGTAATTCCTAAACTTCCCACGAAAGTATCTGCCCGCAGTTGGCTCACATTTATAGCATCTATTGCATTCTGGGCAATTGTGTTGACTTCAGATCTTCTGGTCTATCAACTTGCAAATCGGCACACTGTTTGGATGGAATATAAAAACAGAAATATCGACTTGAATTTCAAAGTAACCTCTAGTGCACTCACTTCTACATTCAATGTCAGTGCTCCCACGGCTCTCTTAGACTCGACTGAGGCCTTTTCAGTCTTTGGAAATAACACATACCTCCCAGCAGAGAACTACAGATATATGCACACGGATCCGACTAGACACTTTGCCCAGTCAAGTAGCGACAACTCCACTTTTGAAATCATTTATGACGTTAAAAAGGTAATTGCCCCAAGCACTAATGGCACAAACTTCACTTGTCGCAGTGGTCAGCAAGTGAGTGCGACACAAGTTTCTCGTGGCCTCTCGTTGGTTTCACTTAGATGTAAAAACAACAACACCCCTAGCACTGCTCCATACTATCCTTCTATTGGGTTCAACAACCCAACAAATCTACTTGCATTCCAAGGATATAATGGAGCACACTTCTCATTCATGACTAGCAGGCAGCGTGATAAGCAGAGAATTCGAGAATCAGGAAGCAATCCCACAACCACAAAGAAATTTCTGAAATATACCACAGAGAACTACACACTTATATCTCAGCAGGTCAACGGAACTTCAGTGGACCTCAACTTGACCCAGGCATTTGACTTCTTGAAAGGCTGGAAAACCGGCACCGAAAACTACAAAGTCATTCTCGCGTATTACAAAATCGATCGAGAAGTTCTTTACAGCAGAGTTCCGAAATACACCTACAAGTACTTAATTATCGAATTGATCGGGCTAGCTGGGACTCAAGACTCTTCGGACCCTTATGCGATCGCAGGCCTAATTTACTTCAACTACATATCTTACACAATTCAAAACGTTTTCGTTCCCGGTAAGTCTATTGACGAAAAATACCTTGGAATCGATGCCGAAGAACTGTATGGCCCTCGGTCCACCTCGATCCTCACGGACTTATCACCTGAGCACACAATAATTACCATGCTAGCCAACCCAGGGAAACCCACCTTGGTGAAATCAGTTGAAGTGATTGATGCCTGGCCGGCCCTGCTGCTAATAATTCTTGCAGCAGGTATATCCCTGGCCCTTTTTTTGTATCGTATGTTTTTCCAGCTTGTTGCAGCTGGTGGCCGCATTCCGTTTGATCCCTTTTTGGAATTGTTTCATTCTGCGGTAAACGACGACTTCCGGCATCGCACTATGGATTCGTTATTAGTGAAAATGCAAGACACAGATTTGATCATGGTTAATGGCTACTCGCCTGACACTAGGGGTAACAAAATTGGTCTTGTACCTAGAAACAGTGTTATTTTACCTTTTGATAGATCGCAGGAATATAGGTAGTTTTGTCATAATAATAGATTAATCACGACGGCGTTTTTTATGTGTTGCTAGTATTTGGTAGGAAGAGCCGCCATCCAAGGATCAGAAAGCAATATTTCTATGAACGCTTGGCTGCCACAATTGCCAGTTATCTGTGGTAACTTTATTATAAAGTTACTATGGCCTTCCCATACAAAACAAAAAACAAGACTTTTTAACTGCAACCTAATAGAAGGAGCCATTGAAGCCAAGAAATGGCACACCAGATCTACCGGTACGTATACCGGTATAACGCTATACTGTACCGTACCAGTGTACCGGTACTTGAAAATATTGATTATGGTAAATGTCAGAGCCCCGGGTACCTCCAAACTTACAACCCTTTTAGATAAAAGTATAGATACGTAATAAAAGGATTTACCAGTAGTGTCAGGATGACATCCAATTTAGTCTGATACGTAGTACTGAGTACTAAGCTTGAGTCTAAGTCTTAAGAAGTAACGATAGTAAAACAAGCTAAATTCAATCTTATAAATGATAACGTTAATGATTGTGTTAATGTATGTATAGCAGCGATGGCCCTAGGCGCTCGTCGTCCTGGGCTAGATTTTTGGGCTTACCTTTCTTGAAAGGATAACTGTAGTACCAGATCCTCGTAGATGGTGCCCTATGGATAATATGACGTTAAGTAGTGCTCGACACGTTTAGTGCAATGAGTAGGAGTAGTTGCTGTCGTGTTGTTGCTCTAATAGCGTGCTGTCCGGTAAGAGCCACAATGTTGCCACAACGTCGACCAACATCCTCCGCGAGCGTGGGCTAGGGCGTTCTAGGATGCAGTGCAGTCAACGACAAGCGCGCACTTATCAGTACGTCCGAAAAGATGGAAGGGTCAGGCTTTGCAGTAGCCATACCTTGACATTTAGTTACAGACTTACTTACCGTACTAGAGATAATATAGTATACCAGTACTTTATTCATGCCATATGGCTTTACTTGATACAAAACAATAATTCTAGCTTTTTTTCGTTAGTAGTCGTATAACCGTAATTTAGCCCGCTTCACTCTGAGAATCCCCGCCCCTTGCTGCTTTTTACACAGCCCAAGGCCTCTATGTTAAAACCCTCTCTTTCGAGCCAAAAAAATTCATAAAGGAGATGAAGCACTAGATAGTAGATAGTACGTAGATACTGTAGTATGTTTTCGTCCCTACCCTAAAAACAAAATTGAAAAAATTGAAAAAAAAAAATCATTTTATTTACCATGATCGATATCAATTATAACTAAAATATATATCATTAGATAGAGCTTTTGCTAAAGAATATATACCGTAGATGTCCTAATATTTGGTATACCACCCCTTGGATTTAATCACTGCTTTTACTCGATGGCTCATGGTATGAACCAACCCATCAAAGTAATCCTACCTGATTTCATTCCAAGCTTGTTCAATTAACCTAGAAAAGTATTGCCTAAGCTCAGCAGAAGTGCCTTAAATGAATCCAGGCTTAGATCATTAAGGCCGATCATTTCTTTCAGCTTTGCCCAAGCATGTTCTATGGGGTCGAGATCTGGAGAGTACGGCGGCCACGCCATCGTCGAAATCTCTTTCTCAGCAAACTAATCTTTGATTATTCCGGTTGTATGAATAGGGCTACTATCTTGCATGAAGGCCCATCTATCCAGATAAATTTTAGGTAATTCGGCCTGTAAAACCTCGAGATATGACTCTTAGTGTAGCCCTTCTTTACGCTCCTCAGGTCCCGCTTCACTTGGACGATTCTCAAAGTCATATTGTTGAAAATTAGCGCCCCTTACCATTATAGACATCCATTTACCTTTTCTGTATGTTTTGACATGATTCTTTCGATATTTTTTGTTGACATGGTTGATTCCGAAGTACCAACGTTGAGCCTTCCCTTTGCCGATCTCGACTGAACATTCATCACTCCAAATAACTCTGTCCCACTGATCCAATATCCAATATCAATGCTTAATGGCCCATTTCATTTGTAAAGCAGACATTTCTTTTGTCAAGAGAGGTCTTTTACGAGCCTTCCAATGATCGTTGCCCTCACTGGCCCCTCAGTGCGGACAGATAAACGAAGGGTCTTCGCATAGACTTGTCCCACTTTGATCGCGAATATCTTGATAGAAAGCAAAAGGATTGCACTAAAAAGCGCGGATTACTTCTCTCTTGTCGACCAGAGTTAGTGATTCCCTGTTCTGGCATTCTCGTTCTTGTTGACGGTGTAGCGGACCGTGGATTTAGGCAAATCATAGGTTCGACTAATCTTCCCAAAAGAATGGCCTGAACGACGGTCAATAACAATTTCACCGCGCAGATATGGTGTGAGATCCTTTCTTTTAGTTCTGTTACTACTACTCATAAGTTCTAGGGAGAGAGGGGGGGGGGGAAGGAGGGGTTCGTTTTTCATGGCTCGTGGTTGAAGATTGGGGAATAAAGTATTGGAGCAGGTCGAGAACCCTATTTTTAATTTTCGGGCAAAAACATACTATTGGCCCTTATTTAGAAGGGCATCCATTTTATATCCTAAGAGTAATACTGGTATTACTGGTTCACACAGTAAATAAAATAATGCTGAAATATACAAGTTTTGCTGTTATTAGCCAATAAAAGGCGTTAGTTCCAACATCTTTTGAACCCACTATACTAGAGTCTAGTAGTCTATTGTCGTATACTTATAATTGTCCCGCTTTTCATGCAACTCTAAATTGTTTGTCTATCTTCAAAAACTAAAAATATGCATGGGGTTCGTTCTAGAGCTAGCTAGAGTTGTTCAATAGACTACCAGACTACACAGTTGTTTAGCTTTGAGAAGGGAAAAGGTGCGATAGCTTAGGTAGATGTTTGAGTGAAGTAGGTTGCCTGATAGATTAAGATGATTCCTTAGAGAATCATCTCACCCTCCTTCTATATCATATACCGGTATATATTTAAAAAAACCACATCCACAGGCAACTGCCTGTAAACAATCACACGTCTAGCTAATCATATTTTAACCTTTGGGTTAATTACAGATGAATGAAACTCATTTTGAAGCTCAATAAGAGGGCTTTAATCTATACTGGTATATCAAATCCTTGACCTCTATACTGAATCTTTCAGTATGAAGAGCTTGGTCTAGCTTGGTCTCAATCAGCTCTTGACTGAAACTCTTTAGTACAGATATTGAAAGGCTGATTTTCCATCCTCCAAGTAAAGTTTCACTATTGTGAAGGCCCAGTGAAGCTCAAATCACAACAGTTCTTTTTAGGGATAAAAGAGTCAATAGGGATTAGATAACCAAGAGAAAGAGTTAAAGATAAAGAGTAGGTTAGTAATTACTGAGGGGATTGCTGAGGATGAAGTCAAATAAGATCGGAAGCCCAAGTAGCAGTGAAGCAGTTAAGATCAGAACTGAATAAAGGACTCTTGAGTGAGGAAAATTGCATTAGGCAATTACCCTGAAGAAGCAGTAGGGCTCAAAAGAGAGTCCAGTAGGCCGGAAGTTTGGGGCGCCGAGGTCCGGGCAGGAGGCAGCCTCAGCGAGGTGTATAAAGAACAGGCGAACGTCGTCGATAATTCTTGCTGATGGCACACCTTGGATTGTAGAACGCGTGGTTAAGCTCATAACTGAAACTTTCTGAAAGTGTCCAAAGTTAGACTTGTTTGTATCTCGTCTCGTAGGCTTTGGTGCAAAGCCTGTAGAGCGATCGTGTGGCTATATAGACTATATATCCCCCTCCCTAGTCAAAAAAACGTCGCTCCCTGGGATCCATCTCTTAACCACCCAATCTGATTGATCTTTTTCTAAAAAAGATCCTAAATCGTCATTCATCAGCGCATGCCTAATGTTAACCTTGGCATCACCCAGGATGGTGTGTGTTGCTCGGTAGTAGAGTCGGTACTGAATCCAACCTGCATATGTTCGGTTGAGGATCCTTGAGTGTTTTAAAAAAAGAATTCATGATGGGCCCATCTACCTTAGATCGATCTCAAATCACTCTTTCCACAAGGCTTCCAGTGTCCTACAGGTATTGCATACCTGGCGGCTTTGCCTTTCCGCACCTTATCGCCTTAGTTTAGTTTTGGTACAGTACAGTAGAATAGACTAGTATATGTGTATAGTAGCCGTTGTGGGCCTTTATGCTGCAGTATGCTTCAGTCTGCGGCTTTCCATGGCAGGCTAGCCGCTAGACTACTGTATTCTCTCCATGCTGAGCCAGCTATGAAGGGCCTTCATTGAAGTTCATTCAGTGTCTCATTGTGAGCCTATCCGTACGCGTTTTGGCGTTAAACTGTAGGCATATCAATAATTGAGAGTCTGAGACCCATGGCAAACAGACCGAAAAAAAAATATTGTTAGAGTTAACAATTGTGTGCTCACATGTAGCATGCGAAATCCACTGACAGCTCTCATTCCTGTGGCGCTTCATTTACGCCAAAGCAATGCTGTTAATGAATTCATTGTCTCAATGTTGGTTTGTGGTTCTGTATAACTAATAAACTGCTGCTCAACATCACATATACTAGTCAATACTGTATTGCTAACAGATTTTCAAAGCCATATGTAGACTTACCGGTAGTGCAGTATGCTCGTGTTGAACATGATGTATTTTTGCCAACAGGTCCCAGAATATTTTATATAATGACCGCATCCAAGTCTCAAAATGTCGTGGGCGCGGTCAGTTGCCATAGAATCTTGTAGCGCAACGATCAACGATGTTCCTCCTTTCAAAAAAGGTCGATCTGGTCCCAGACGTCACAACTCTTCTGCCCGTAGAGCTCCCCTTTGAGCCCTACTCTGCCGCTCCTCCAGGGTAATTACTTGATGAAAGTTTTTCCACTTGAGAAGTTTTCCGAGTCTGATCTTAGCTTCCTGTCAACTACTTGAGCTACCGATCAGATCCGACTTCATCTTCATCAATTAACCCTCTCAACAACCACTCAAAGACTTGTTTAAGCCTTATCGACCCTCTCTCTATCTTATCCCCCTTTTCTCGGTTTTAACCTTGATTTACCGTTATTCCATTATCAACCGCTGTCCTTTGAATTAGAACTTAGCTATAATCTGGTATGCCCTCTGTACTCTATTATTCTATCATTATAGGCCTCTAACCCTTATATAAAAAATTGTATCAGTATTTAAAATTTATTTTAGACGCATCGCTTCCGATCAGCCACCGTCTTACATATATTAAAGTTGTAGTGATTCTTAGCTATAACGCTTAACCAGGGCTCTGGCCGCCGTAGACGCCGTACTAGACTAGGCGGTGTCGGTCAGTCGTCATAGACTATGTGCCTCGGACCCATCTCACTGGTCCCGATTCATAGACTTTCATCATAAGACCTTCGTCGGTAGTGATCTGAAAATGGTGAGAGATTCGAAGATTCATTCAGAGTCGACTGTGAAGTGAAATAGACTTGCTGAATTGCTCTATTGCTCTTGTTAGCTAGATTGTTCAAATACTCATAATTGGAAAGAGGATTGATCGAAACTTACGGCTCTTTATTGACAGCATTCGAAACGTTTGTTGCTGACATTTCCACACCTGAGCTTACGGATTGTGTTGTAAGTCCCAATGTGTAAGTGTTTGTCACGAGAGATAATCCTTTGGTCATGACTACATTATCAGTGGCCTCTAACTTTGCAGGAAGGTACCAAGCCTTAGATGGGTTAAGGTTTTCTAGTGCCTTGTGAACAATTTCAAGATGAATATCAAAGGAGAGACGTTTGTAGCCAAGGCGTCGATGGAATATGTGGATTGTTGTGGATATCATGACAAACAGCCCACAGAGTGAAATAACGGCCATACCAGGAACGACGTCAACCATTTCTTGCTCTAACACAAGCTTCGGCGACTTGGGATTCTTAAGGGTTGCAAGTATTATTTCGTCATCGGATAGGTCTGTCGAAAACTGAGGCGATTGCGGGCATTTAATTCCATTTGAATATATGCCATACAAGTTCTCGCGAAGTGTCCCGTTCTTAATAAAAAGCTGCCTCGTATTGTAACTGTAGGAATAAAAATCACCTTCACCTCCATGTTTAAAAAATGTGACTTCTAAATTTGTGCCCCAGTAAATGAACTTTTTAGTGTAGACTTTAAACATCCCATATGTGTAAGACACTTCGGTTTTCGAATGCAAAAACGACGTAGTGGCATATGATTTGTTTTGACTGATAGAGTAATTCACGTTTCGCGACATGAGTTCTGTCTCATTCAAAGTATTGCTGGTCATGTCGACGACACCCTGGTCAGAGGTACTCATCTTCATTACATACCCGTCGTTTTTAAGGCTCTCCATCTTCGAATTCAAAAGATCCACTCCAGTAGTTTCGTTGTACGAATGAAAATGATCAGATACTCGCTGAACTAGTTCCACAAACAGGTAATGTGCGCCATCATCTGACTGGAAAAATGAAACGACTTTCTGACCAGTTATACCGAGCGAGGGAACCATTGTTCCCGGGATAGATGTGAGACTTGTGTTTGTATAGTACAAATCTTGAAAGCAGTTTATGCTAACTGGTGACACACCCATTCTGATGAGAGAAAACTCTACCATATGGACGACGGTGCATCTATAAAAACCAGTGCTGTTTGCAGTGACATTGTAAACTCCCATGGGCCCGTCAAGTAGGTAGACATCACGCTGTGACTCCTCGTAGATATTGTAATAGCCGCCGTCAGCAGAAGCGTAGGTGTTGTCTCCAAACACCTCTTGGGCCGTCGCGTTTGAGTAAATAACGTCTGGACATGCGACAGAAGAGAGTGCTGCATTATGCGAAGAATCAGTAATGGTGAAATCTGCGTACGAAGCTTTCAGCTTGTAATCCCATGTGCGATCCGACAATTGAAACAAGAGCAAATCGGTGAGGAGAACCAGAGAGGACACGACCAAAGCCACAACGATTAAGAGCCATGTTTTTAAGTGAACAGATTGTGAGTTATGGTCGCTTTGAGAATGATGCTTTCTTACTGATGGGTACCAGCGCGTGTCACTTGCAAGTGCTACCAAGTTTCGGAGATCTCCAAAGAAAAAGAAGGTGAGAGCATTTGACGTTGAAACGAGTGAAATCAAAGACGAGATCTGAGGAACGAGGCAACCAACAACGATCTTTGCACCAAAGGACACAATCTGCGCATTATCATACGAGATATAGTAGGTAGGCCTCATGCTGAATGGTTTTTGGCCAGGCTCAAGAAGAGCAATTGAGGGGAATTAAAAGGCTTTTAGTCTTATAAGATATGTCGTTCGTTCATCGTTATAATAAGCTCTATAAATTTAATAATTTTTTCCTTGTATCATTAATTTATATTTTTGAAGTAAGATAAATTGAAATATTTGTAGGCTACGTATTAAACGCGGGTGAGTTTTAGTGAGGCTATTAATTGAGATAAATAAAATATTAAATAAATAATATAACCGATATCGCTAGAACGATTGGACAATTTGGACTAACTGTAGTCCAATTGATCGTAAATCTCCTGAGGTCGGCTTGTAGACTAAACGTTAACTTAGACTTATAACTTATACGGTAAGTGTGCAATGTGCATCAACACAGCTCCAAACTTTCTAATAATGATATACCGGTACTCTATTTAATCTATTATACTCAGCTATATATCAAGTCGCACTCAACTGAGTCAACTCTCAAGCACAACATTCAGGGTCTACTGGCCGGCATCTACCGGTAGTGCTCATGAGTCATGACTCAGAGAAAGCATTGATCTTCCATGGGCTTTGTTAAAAACTGAGGAAGTCTGGCACATGTGCTTAACTTTTAATTAAGCTTATTACGTAGTGTACCGCAATGTTTCTTTGTGTCTAGTGACTCTGGAGTCTCGCGATCCTATACCGTAGTATAGAGTCTATAGACTCTATAGAGTATACGTGAGAAGAATTTAATGTGATATATGACCCAATTAAAGCGTGTTCAGCATGCTCAACGTACTAGATCGATAGCGATATCGATAGCATGAATGATAACAATTATAATTCAACCGAATTTCAACGTACAGCTGTACTAAACTTCACGGTCGAGTTGGGTTGATGTACGGTGTATACACTGTGCACTGTGCACTGTGCAGCAGTGTTAGTCTACCGCATTGTCAGACAGGACGAAAATATCCTGTCGCATGACTTGACTTGACAGAGCTCTGTCAATATCCTGTCTGTACTCATAAATACGCAGTAACGGTATTTAATTTACGCGTAGTACTGTAGCCTTAGTAAACCGACAATCAGTTAACAATATGAGCCTGAAAAGACTATCAAACAGGTCCTTTAACTTCATTAAAACGAGCAATACTAAAAAAAGGCTATACCAGCTTGAGAGGAGTTAATATTTCCATGTTGGAAGATTAATGAGGGTATCCACAATGAAGTTGGTAGCACAATCAACCAGCTCAGCTCCAAAGGCATCGGTCTCAGGTTCCTCATTGAGTTGAGCTTCTACTAAGGCAAAGCACTTGTCTCAGACTCTCAGCTACTTCGTCCTCCTCGTCCTCTTCACCCTCTTTGTATCTTCAGGCAGGGAAAAATAGCCACATATCATATAGCTTTGCAGCATTTTTACATGGTTTTTCTCTTGTCCATTTGAGCTAGCCATTTCAAAGTTGGTTTCCTGGGGTTCTTGGGAAAAGGGCACGGCTGTACCATCCGGAAGTATGTACCCGTAGTTAGTAAGCATATCACATGACTAAAATTGACATGACAGGACGAAAATTATCTTGTTAAAACTTGACAGTGACTTGACAGAGCTGCGGTAACACTGCTGTGCAGTGTGCACCGTGGTAGATCTTCGCGTATGGATGTGGCTATTCTACACATGTAGGGCTGTTACACCGGTCTGTAGACTCTGCAGTGTAGCTATATTGATTATTTTCTAGAAGACAATTGCAGCCATTGCAAGCGAACAATAACAACCCTCAGCAATGATCATTCTCTTAGCGTTAGTACGGGCACATTTGCCTTTTCGGAGTTATCCCATAGACCTAGGACTGTATAGCAGTGATAGCACGTACTGTACGTAGCTATATAGAGTCCGCCAACTAGCTAGTCTAGGTGTGCGTCTGCGGGTCCAGATGCTAAACTAGTCTGCGAGTCGGTCATATGGAAAATGCCGACAAGTTATACCGATATTGGGATATATGTCCCATTGACCATCCGCTAAGACTTACCGGGTATATATACACACAGATTCCACAAAACATGTACAGTACAGTATTTTCTTATCTTAGAATCTCTCTTCTTTTCACCAACTACCGGTAAGATTTTCTCTCGCTCTTCAGCTTTAATCGGGAGATGTTTGTTTCTCCTACAACCGCCCAGCGCCTCTCCTTCGCTTCGAAGATAGCTACTGGGCTGGTCATTCCCCAAATAGCATCTTTTATGTCCCTCTACTCAGCACAAATGGCGTTGCAAATTGCCTTTTTCTCGTCCCCGACTGGTACTATGGCTGTTTTACTCGACGCACGCTTTTGGAGGCATGCAAAATTCGTTCCAAATTTTACTACAAAAGTGACCTCACGGACTTGGATCACAATAATAACAACGGCTATGCTTTGGGCAGTTATTCTTACCTCAGATTTGCTAGTCTTTCAATTGGCAAAACGCCAACCAATGTGGAGAGCGCATTCACATAGCAAAGCCATGGACCCGGGATTTAATACAACCTCCCTCCGAATTGCGACAGACTTCAGCGTCGTCGTTCCCTCGGTTCTCATAAATTCGACAGAGGCATCGAACGTCTTTGGTAATAAAACATATTTTCCAGGAGAGTATTACGAATATC
>JAJMKT010000251.1:0-31939 GCA_030563985.1 Geotrichum restrictum
TTACGATCGTCTCCTCGACTGTCGTAGACAGTTGTGGGCGGTCAGCAGTGAGTGTGAGTCTTCACAGGAGAGCTAATGACAGTTGCAAAGTTTTCGCAGTTACCCTGAACGTAGTAGTAGTTCTCGTACCGTGTACTTCTGTGACCGCTGGGTAGAATGGAAGGTGGGTGCGGCTAGCCGCAGCCGTACCCTGACATTTTTTTTTCAAAAAAAAAAAAAAAAGAAAACCTTTAGACGGTTTTTGCTTTTGTCGTTCGTTGAATGAATCTTGCTTCTCTCCTATACCAGTAGTTTATAATTATTATGTATCATGTTAATCCATACTCAAGTTTCGTTTATGTAAATATGGCATACGGGTATAGCTTAGTTTATTCATGTTTTTTGTCACTTATAGTCTCGTTATCGTAGTTCTCATCATCGTCTTCATTATCACTCCGAATGAAGCCGGGACTTTGCTCGTGCCTTCCACCGTTTGAATTTTCCTCCAACGGTCCTCTTGTTTTCCTATAGTTAGTTTGGTCTGGTTCTTCCTGATCATCATCACCTAATATCATATTTTGAGACTGGTAGAGGGCCCCTAATTCATGAGAAATGGCCACAACTAGTAATCCCCAGTTTTCGTTATTTACGACCCTCAGCAAAGTTTCCAGCCTTTGGATTGTTTGGCCTAAGAGCTTTTCAATGTCGTTTGCTTGCTTCTCTTTAATTTCTGCTGCCGCTCCAGACGATGATGGTGGTGGTGTTGCGCATATTTGAATAATGGACTGCTCTAGTGAACTCAAGCTTGAACATACAGATTTCCAAACACTTGTGCCTTCTAGTAACGCCTTGCTGTCCCGTAATGCAGTCTTGTGTTGTTGCTTTAAGGCGTCTACCTCACGCTCAAGGATATCAATCTCTACGTCGTCTTCTTCGTCAGAGTCTTCCTCCATCTCTGGGGTAGGGCTCTCGGCGTCAGGCCTAGTGACTGCAGCCCTAGTGAAAAATGTGGAGTTAAGCAAGTTTGATGCTGCCGTTATAGACACCATAGGCGATGTTACAGAATCACGGGTGTCCTTTCCTGACTGTAAATGAGCTTGGGATTTTTTCCGTTGTCGTTTTCCCTGCTTCAAACTTTCGAGCTCGACAAGATAAGATGACGCTCGACTTGATACTATGCTTTTCAGGTGAGTTTTTTCTGTTTTGACGTCTGAGAACCGTGTTTTGAGGGTCAGCAGCCTTTTTTCGAGCAAGTCTATTTCACCCTAAAGCGCAAAAACTCGTTAGTCAACCATTGATCCACAAAGAATCGTACTTGCGGGCACAATTTCGTAAACTAAGTAACAAGATATTTTTTTAAAAAAAACTTACCAGCAGTTCAGCCTCCTCCTTCTCTACCACTTTCAACTGAATGGCCTTCTTACTTTGTACTAAAATCCGCTTCACATGATCTTTCAGCCGTCGTTCTTGTTTCTTGTACACTCCAATTTCTTTCAACTCGCGTTCTCGTTTCGTGAATTCCCCTTGATAGGCGTCTGCAAGTGCATCGTTAACCGACGCCAATTCGAGCATGGTATTTCGCAGCTTGTGCCGCGTTTTGCGTAGGGATACTCTTGGTTTTGGTTGTTCGCCGCCATCGTCGCCGTCCCCAGTGGATGAAGATGATGATTCGCCGAGGACGAGTGACGCCTGGAGGTCTAAAATACCTTGTAGTCGGTTAGTTAAGCCAGTGGCCTCCGTATTTAAATCCAGGAGTAACTTTGAAATGCGTGGGGTTGTATTTGAGTTAGACATCGATGCTAACAGTTCCTTGTCGGGGTAGATTCAGTGTGAAAGGAGGATTATTTTGTTGACCCCGACCCAGCTCTCACAGTGGGGATATGGATTACTAATCATAATATTAGATTAGACGCGTGGAACAGTGCATGCGCGCCTTACTCGCGATCTATGGTGTTCAAGTAGCCCATGGCCTTATAATTCAAGTAGGCAAAAGAAGCCCGCGATAGACACTTTATAAAGTCACAAGTTCATATTCTTTATACCCGTATATTTTCTCTACTCTTTGATTTGATATCCGGTTCCAAACGTTGGTCGATCCCAATCTCATTTTTTAATATTTAAGTCTATCACCAAACCTGCCTTAAACTATTTTCCAAATTCGAACATGGCGATAATCCAAGTTTAGCGGAGTTGTATTGCAATTTATATTTCATCGCTGTTTTGTCGCTGTTCTTCTGCTAGAAAGAAATAACAATGGAACAATAAGACCCTATTACGTTCAAGGCATTGTTTGGAAAGCCAGCAGTAATATTAAATCGATTTATGTTTTCAAATCAAACCCCAGGATACACTGTTTTTATCCTTCGAGTTAAGGTTGAAGTGTTAGCTCCTTTGAACCTTTGAAATGAGCTTTGTGCAATTAATTCACCCCCTTCTCTTGTTTGGACTTATCAACTATATTGATTCTTAACTAAACTAGTTACCAGGTAATCAGTGTCACAGACCTATACCCAAGTGCTACACCGATGTCTAGTTCTAACACAAAAGACCCTCCTGAAGTTCATGTACTTGCATCTGCTGTTAATACGGTTAACAATACAAATGTAAGCTGAGGAAACCATTGGATTTGTATTCTCAAAATATTTTTTGCTAACAAAAAGCAACCCAGCATAATGAACAGCAGACTGAAAAAGTCCCTGCGGTTCAGGAACATTCAGACTGGCTAAAGGTTGCAGAAACTCAGTTTCTTGAAGCCGAGCTACCAAACCCAAACGAAACTTCTTTTGGCCTTTCAGTTAGTCAACTTACAGCGCTACAAGATCACCGTGACCCATATATGCTTCTCTGTCTGGGCGGAATTGAAAGCCTAGTATCGAAACTCAATACTAGCATATCTTCCGGCATCACCACAGAATCAGTATCTACTGGTGGACCTTCAATACCTATACTAGATGGCAAAGACGGGCTGGGTATGGAGGCTCGCGAAGCATACTATGGCCAAAATAGACTTCCTGAGCACAAGGCAAAATCTTTTTTGCAGCTCGTGTGGGCTGCTTTGAAAGACAAAGTGCTCATTTTGTTGTCTATTGTTGCAGCCATATCGCTCGCCATTGGCCTTTACGAAACGTTTGGGCAACCTACACAATATGACGAGGGCGGTAATGCAAAACCAAAAGTCGAGTGGGTAGAGCGAGTAGCCATTATTGTCGCTATTGTCATTGTGTCTGGTGTAGGCGCAGGAAATGATTGGCAAAAAGAGCGACAATTTGTCAAGTTGAATCGGAAGAAAAGCGACCACACAGTAACAGTAGTCAGGAACAGCCAAACGCAAAATATATCAGTATTTGATATTAGAGTTGGCGATCTTGTTTCCGTTGAACCTGGCGATATTCTTTCAACAGACGGCATCTTAGTGAATGGATATGGCATCAAAGCGGATGAAGCAGCTCTTACTGGTGAATCTGCAAACGTCTACAAGTCAACCGCACAAGAGGTTCTGAAAAAAATCAGTGAGGACCCCTCGCTTTCACCACATAAAAAAGGCTTGGATGCTTATATGATTTCTGGCTCAAAAATTCTGGAGGGGACTGGCTTATACATTGCGACTTCTGTTGGGGTCAACTCATTTCACGGGAAATTGATGCTTTCATTGCAAACAGAACCAGAGGAGACTCCTCTTCAAGAAAAGCTTAACGTCGTTGCTGAAGCAATAGCCAAGGTAGGGTCTCTTGCAGCACTTATTATGTTTGTTATCCTGTTCATTCGTTTTTTAGTTCAGTTAAAGGGATCTAACCAGACTGCCGCTGTAAAGGGCCAGAACTTTCTTACTATTCTCATTACTTCGATTACTATCATTGTTGTTGCTGTTCCAGAAGGTCTTCCACTAGCCGTCACCCTTGCTCTTGCTTTTGCAACGACCCGCATGATTAAAGATAATAATCTTGTTCGCGTTCTCAAAGCTTGCGAAACAATGGGAGGAGCAACAACTATTTGCTCTGACAAAACTGGTACCTTGACCCAAAATCGCATGACGCTTGTAGCTGGGGCATTTGGCGTCAGTCGTCGTTTTCATATTGATCCTGACAATCCAACGCATTCTGGTGATGTGCCTGAACCTGAAAAACCCTTCCACAATCCGCCTGTACAGGACTTTGCCTATAATCTGTCATCTGGCGCCAGGCTACTTATTTTGCAGTCAATTGCTTCAAATAGCTCAGCGTTTGAGAAACTTCAAGTCAATCAAAGCGATGAAGAAGATGTCTTTATTGGGTCGAAGACTGAAACGGCCTTACTTAACTTCGCACGCAAATACATGCAAATGGGTAATCTAGAGTCCGAACGATCAAATAATACTGTCCTGAGAGTTTACCCTTTTGACTCTGCCAAAAAGTTCATGGTCACAATAATTGCGAAGCCAAATGGTAAAGGAGTCCGCATGTTGATGAAAGGCGCTGCTGAAGTCATGGTAGATTTATGTTCAAACATATACGATGAATCATCAGACTCCGCGATTCACATATCTAAAGGAGAGAAAAAAATGTATCAAGACCACATCTCTGAGTATGCATCTAAATCCCTTCGTACCATTGGTATAGTTTTTCGTGATTTTGACGATATTAGTTCTTGGAATCCATCCAATGACAGTAAAAATAGTCTGTTTAGCAATATGACGCTCTTGGGACTCGTGGGGATAATGGATCCATTGCGACCTGGTGTTAAAAATGCAGTCGCTGATTGTCAACGTGCTGGTGTGGTCGTACGCATGGTAACTGGTGACAACATAATCACTGCTCGTGCCATTTCAAAAGAGTGCGGAATTATTCAATCAGAATCAGATATTGTACTGGAAGGTCCAGAGTTTCGCAAACTGCCTGTTGAAGAAATATACCAGGTCCTTCCCAATCTTCGAGTTTTAGCTCGATCCAGCCCTGATGACAAGAAAATGTTGGTCAAATACCTCAAAGAAATGGGTGACACGGTCGCTGTTACTGGAGATGGCACAAACGATGCACCTGCCCTCAAGTTAGCCGATGTGGGATTTTCCATGGGTATCTCTGGCACTGAAGTAGCAAAAGAAGCGTCTGAGATTATTCTCATGGATGATAACTTTGGCAGTATAGTAAAAGCCATTGTCTGGGGCCGGACAGTAAATGATGCGGTAAAAAAATTCTTGCAATTTCAACTGACTGTGAATATTACAGCTGTACTTCTCACGTTTGTTTCTGCAGTTGCTTCAAGTGATAACACGTCTGTTCTTACCGCTGTTCAGCTTTTATGGGTCAACCTTATTATGGATACCTTCGCAGCACTCGCTTTAGCTACAGACCCTCCCAGTATTTCATGTCTAGACCGCAAGCCTGACAACAGAAAAGTATCTCTGATCACGCCAACCATGTGGAAAATTATCTTTGGTGAAGCTACTTACCAGCTCATTGTTTCATTCGTATTGCATTTTGGTGGGCCACGGTTTTTTCCCTACGACACGCCTGACAATAAACTGCGAGTTCATGCTCTAGTATTCAATACATTTGTGTGGATGCAGTATTTCAAGATGTTTGTGGCGCGTCGACTTGATAACCGAATGAATATGTTTGAGGGTATTTGGAAAAACTGGTACTATGTTGTTGTATCTGCCGTTATTCTGGGAGCTCAGATCATGATTATGTTTGTGGGAGGTGCTGCTTTTAGTATTCAAAAACAAACAGGCACGCAGTGGGCAATTGCTATATGTTGCGGTTTTGGATCAATTCCAGTAGGTCTCTTATTGAGATGTATTCCTGACGAGTTTGTCATTGCCATGTTCCCAGAGCGTCTATACAATTTCCTGGCTCGGTGCTATACCAAAAGCAAATTTTGGAAGCACGACAATGGAAGTCCAGAAATACGAGTTGTAAAGGACGAAGAGTCTAGAATAGACGACCCTCATTACAAGTGGCCCGCTCCCTTTGAGCAGGTTAAAAGTGACTTGATGATTCTCAAGATTCGTGGTGGCCGTTGGTCGCATGTGAAGACTAAGCCCAAGGAAATATACTCCAGTTTGAGACACTCGGTATCCAAATCTTCAATCACATCAGCGACTCCTAAAGGGAAAACCCCAGATTCAAATTCAGCATACTCCAAGAGTAACCATAAAATTGGTCAAAAGCCTTTTTTACGATGGTTATTTGCACCGACTGCATCGAAGATTGATCCGAAATCGGGGCAGGATAATAACACTAGTCATAGTCATAGCAGGTCATACAGCATTGAAGCGTTGATGGTTCCAACCCTTGTTAGCGGCGCCGTTGCAGGTTGGAGTCCGGAACATGTACCAAACATGAAGTCCAACGCCAATCCTGCCAATGTCACTCAATGACCAAGAGGGCAGAGCCTGCAGGCTCAATGTCGCAAATCAAATATTTGGAGTTTTAGGCGAATTAAGTTCTGTTCAGTTTAATAGCAATAATTGCACCGAGTTTTCAGATTGTCTTGAACATGTAGTGGAAAATACCCCTAAATTGAGGCTAGTAAAAAAGAGGTTTGGCCTGCATTCTCAATTCGTAATTCATTCAGAGACATCGCAATGACCATATACTAGTGCAAGTGAGTTCCCCTTAGAGGCAGCAGCTCACCCCACACTTCCAGATAACACTCCAGTACGTACTTTACAAAGTTTAGATAGCTGTTGAGGCTCCCCTGGTGCTTTCGTGAGCTATTGATTTCGAGCCATTGAGCCATTGCGAATTGCGAATTGGGTACTCATAGATAAACTGTCAGAATCCACAAAACATACGATTCAACATAGTCTACTACTGTAGTCTACACACTACACAGGCATTCTCATCTACCAATTTGATAAGAAATATTGCAATAAATCTTCAGGGCGTTTTTGGTAGCAATTGTATTATGGGGACCGGGGTATGTGGCAAATAACCTTGTCCTCGGGGTGACTGACTAATTGTTCTCTATTATATTACGTAAGTAATACTCGGCCAGATTTCACAGCTGGCAGCGCTTTCAAGAACACAGCTCGGAAGTAAAGAGAAACGACCTGGCCATACTTTGGGGAGAATGGTGAAAACATGCCAGGTTATTTTCAAGTTTAACATTGCCACCTACGGATATCCCTTTTGCTTCCTGTTAATGTAAGACTGGCATATTGTCTTCTGTCGTAAAATAGACATATTTCATTCAATGTTCTCGTGATATGGACATCCTAAACATGGACAACTGACAGATCGATTGACAGATTGACAGATTGACCGAGACAGGTTGACTGGAGCTAGCTAGCTTTCTGAAATTTCTAACATCTACCGGTACGTCATACTACCCAATTAAGATAATTAGGCCCAAAACACACCATAATGCGGCGTCAGTTGGACTAGCCTAGTTTTGTTGCGCGTTAATTCACTCGGATCCAAATCTTTGGATTTTATCAATTGCGAATTCATTAGACTAGTCTAATAGACTATTGAATAAATTTGTTTGATGGAATTATAATTGGGCTAGACTGCTTTCTACATTGTATGCGTGTCGCTTGCAAATCGCGTGTATATGGGTCCGATTTAAACACGTCGAGTCTCCGTCGTTAACAGTTGACTACGGTTTGTACGATTTGGGATTAGCCGTGGCACGGCCAGTGCGCTTGAGCCCGCTTGAGCGCGCCTGAAACGAAAAGAAAAAGAAAACAGTTGATTCAAGAGCTCGAAAGTACAGCATGAATTTAACACTTGAAATTCCTAACCAGTAACGTTCCTATGGGATCAGTTGGAAAGGTGGGTTCTACTGGCTAGCGTGCTCATGAAGTAACTACATTTATCTACGGTAAATGGAGAAAAAAACTTGCTAAGAGCAAATGGGAATAGAAAGTCTGAGACAAAAGTCAGAATAGTATGCTCAGGATGTAAATGTGACAAAGGCCTTCCAGCGTAGCAGTCCCGGCAGCAATGGTGGTGATGTCCGTATGGGTAAACTAGAGCGGTATAATGGCAGAATGGTAGAGTAGCAGCGTGGCGGTGATATTGCAACAGTATAGCTAGTGCGGCCTGCGTAGTATTACAGGGCCCCCCTACTAGACTACTATTACCGCTACCACCATCACCACCACCGCTACCACCTCTCTCTCCTTATTTTTTTTTTCCGCCTTGGTATAGACTGGTCTGATGTCTATCTATTTTTAATACGTATTTTATTTTGAGCCAGCATTTTTTTAGTCTCGCAAAACACCCCGGTCCTTCGGACGTTGACGAGCTCTAGATCTACGGGGATCTACGTTGGTCCAGACGTCCTAGTCTAGTCTGCAGACTCTCAACTAGACTACGCTGCATATATAGAGTATTAGTGTAATACTGAGTGTATAATAATGCATACTCTCGAGATCTAGTCGAGTCTCGACTCTTCAGAGTTGGCTCTCTACGTACTAGAGTCTCTAGTCCACTACGTACCGGTATACTATTACTGTATGTGCACACGACGTTGTTGGCGCTTGCGCAGAGTGCGACTGCGGCGGTTAAAGCCGGCTGACTCACAATATATGAAATAGTTAGCTTGTTACCGTCGACAGATCTATGCAGGAACGGGGGTTTAGCGGCAAAGTCTACGTTACACTGGTTACAGTACGCGATTTGTTTTGGTAACGTTAAAAATTACTTACAAGTCTTACAGTACAGTACGCCGTACGGTAACAACTGTTAGAAAAGAGTTTTCAAGGGCTTTTTTTAGGCACTGTACTTCAAATTTCTTATACCTTAGTAGTATACTGTTCTATTTAAACTCCTGCACTATTTTCCTCTCTGTCGGTTGGCTTATACCAGTATCCTTTACTGCCAGGTGGCTCAGTGGCCGTTGTATCACTTAGGATAGAGGAAGTGTGGATCGCGCGGCTTATTGTGCGTCATATTTCTCTTCAAGGGCTTTAAGTAGCCACATTGTATAGCTACCGGTATATGCCAGCAAACAGCAGTAATATTTCTTCTTTTCCAGTCCATTGTTAATACTTTCTTATATTGTATTTCTCCAGCACTTCTAGTCTGGTGTCGTCTTGGATCTAAATTACTCTAGAGTTTAGACTACAGGTATATTTTGGTATCCAGAAAGTCATTTTGGACTCAAGTTTCATAAGCCCTCCTAGCAACACGGAACTCACCTCGACTTCTCAGTAAGTTATACTGGCTCACCTTAGCTTTGTATTTGACTTTCAGAAGTTTAGACGTTTAGTCAATTTAGTTGACTGGTGTATATATATCTGGGTATGCGTCGCGCGGTTCTCTAGCATTAGTTGTTACACTGTACTGCACTCAAATAACTGTGATTTCTTCGAAGTGGGTATTCTTATTAATGTTTTTCCTTAAACTTTGATTCTTTTCATATAGTCTACTGTAGGCTTTTTTTCAAATCAACTGATTTATCGGTATATACTGGTTCACACCTACTCAATTGCCATACCGGTACAGGCTAGACTAGATGATTGATAGATATTCCCGGCTTTTTGATTGGCTGGTTTGCCGACTTGTTGTTACGTTTAGAAAGGCTAAGCTAATCCAAATCGGTAATGTGTTACAAGTATAGAAGATAACCAGCGCGAAATTCACAGTATGAACTTTTGGCCTTCTGCGTCGATTTAGTCTATCAATTTAACAACGAAGGTGATCCCGCATATTCCAGATCCACGAAGTTGTGAGAATACCGAAGGATAACAATAACAATAATAGTAATAATAATAATACAGGAACTAGAACTTCTCAAACATAATGTCTATTTCTGGGCTTGCTTGGCCATTTCCAAACATGAAATATGGCAAATAGCATAGACTAATCTTCATTTCATAATCTTTTTATCCCGACAATTGGCGGCTTTTCGTGATATTTTCGTCTCATTTTTTTTTTCCCACTTCTAAACCTGGATTCCATATTTTTGACCTTAATATTTTTTTTCCATCCATGCAACTGTTTTTTGGGTGTCCTTGGGGGTTTTTCACCACATTTAATACCCATGTTGAGCTTGTTGTGGCATTCCCTGGTACTCCTGACTATAAGCCTGGTATCCTTGTTGATACGGATGGCTTTGATTTTGATTATGATGGTGTTGATGATCGTCTCGCTTCGCAGTAGGTTGTGGCTGCTGAATCTCTCTCTTAGCACCACTCTCAGGGGAAGACTCAATTGTACTCGCTGGCGACGGAACGTTGCTCATATGCCCTGCATGGTAGAAGTTACCGTAAGCAGGTACCATTCTTGGAGCCTCCGTTGGTGGGCCTGTTTCCATGCCTATAGAACGGCCATTAGCGCTGGAATTGGCAACATTGCCGGGAACTCCACGAGGAGGTGATGAGGGATATAGGTTAGAATATCTCATAGCCTCTTCTGAAACTGGTTGCTGTTGTTGCAAAGGGTTCTGCTGTTGAGAATGCGGGGGCAAAGTCACAGGTACTGCAGGGGCAGCCGTAGAAGCAGGGGGAAGCACCGTAATTCCCGACACAGCCGGGATAGGTTGGAAAATTGCTAGACCCTGGCCTGCACGAGTTACACTTGATTGGTAGAACCCAGGCGCAGGTGCGTAGGAGAACTGGTGCTCCTGTTGTTGTTGATGTTGTTGCGGCACTTGATGGTGGGGATCTGAGGGTTTGGTAAGAGTATAGTTTGCATACGTTGTAGGGGAATAGTTGGAGACCGGCGAAGCGAGCGGTGAGGGTCCCAGCGTAGGTCGCATTTGCTGTGCAGGCATTACCGTAGATATGGGAGATGGTTGGGGAGACCGTCTAATTTGTGGTAATTGGAGTTGCTGTTGTTGCTGTTGCTGTGTAGAAAGTTGTGTCAGTTGCTGAGCGGAAGGAGTAGGGGCTTGATGATGTTGAAACTGCGGAGCCGGATAAAAGTGTTGCTGTTGCTGTTGCTGCTGCTGTTGTTGCTGATGGAGTCCGTAGAAAGTAGGCTGGGGAATAATTCTTTTTGGAACACGCGAGACTGCCGCACACTTGCCAGTGACTTGAAATTTGGCGAGACACCTGGCGTAATGCCTTTTCAAAATGTCGCTTCGGCAAAAAGTATCTTGGCAAATTCTGCACACATGAGGACGGTTTCCCGTATGCTTCATGTAATGTCGCTTAAGGTGCTTGAAGTGGAAGTACGACTTGTCGCAATTGACACATTGGTATCGTCCGTCTGGGTTCTTGAATGACTCCATGTACTCAACAGAAGGTCCCGTTGTGCGGGTGCGATGCCGACCAGACGGGGCGCTTGCTTGTTGTGTGACGGATGGAATTGTCTGTGCTGCTAATTGAGATGCTGGTGCGACCGCTAACGAGTAGTCTGGGTATGATGCGAGAGTGGTGGACATGGTTCTAAATATTATAAGGTCATGGGTTGTATGTGTGTGTGAGTGTAAGTGTAAGCGTGAAATGAAAAAAAAGGAGATGAGTTTAGAAAATCAGGGAAATAGATGCTGATATATATATAAACACGAGGAAATAATAAATGGAATAATAAATGGAATAAAAAATAAAATCAAAAGTAAATAAATAAGGAAATGAATCAGTGAAGGTCGACTCGCTAGTAAATTTACAAAACAAGAAATGATAATTTTTAAAGAGAAAAGAAAACATGAAATTATAACAGCGATGTAATAAAAAAGAAATTATACTTTTTTAAAGTTACTTTTACTTGCATGATTGTATAGATGTAAGTTATTGGCGATAAATATACCTCTCTTCAGGTACAATTATTTTTCTTTTTCTCTTAATAAATAGTTTTTTCTTTTTTCTTGAACCAGACACGCCGGGTTCGCGCAATTGCCCGGAAAAAAAAAGATTAAAAACATCCGTACACGTGGGGCCGAAGCACCGGCCGGTCGGCCAGTCAAGGTCATTTAACCACAACTTCAGTAGTCTATTTCATTGTGTGCACGCAAGTGGGCTAGTCCATACGCAAGATCTTTTGAGAGATGAATGAGTTTATGAATTCAGGTCTGGCGTCGGCTGTTGTCGAGATTAGTCTAGATAAGCATTTTGTGGACCGGTGTGCAACAGCCATGATCGGCGTCAAGTGAACTTGTTTAGAGCTTTAGTGATGATATTAGGCGGCGAAATAACGACTAAGAAACCATCCCTTTAAACATTTAGACACGTATACAGCATTGGGATATCTATACCCGGCTATTCACCGTAGACAAGATGATTTGACTAGAGTATATATAGCTATTCTTATTCGGGTCTCCTGTGCTAAGCAAGAGTCGCGACTCGCTAGACCACACGCATAGTCGGAGTTCTCCGTGGATCTCGCGTGGATCTCGACATCTTCAACGAAGGCTCTAAAGTTATAGAGTTCAAATGTTCTGTGCGCGTATATTAGAGAGCCGGCGCAAGGGAATGTTGAAAACAGGCCCTTAAAGCCCTTGATTAGATATTTCAACGTATATCCAAGGCGCAGACTGTAGATAAGGTACAGAATTCGTTTACAGCACTCGTCTATCTAGGGCTTTACAGCCCTTTTACGGGCTTTAAAGTTTACAGTTTGCAGTTTGTAGAATATATATAGTTTGTAGTTCGCAGTTTGCCGTTTACAGCTGGGCTTCCACGCGTAAATACTGTATACCAGTATGTGATGTGAGATGGATCTAAACGTCCGGTCAATTGTTGGCCATGGTCGACCCCTAATCACAGTTATAAGTAGCTCGGCAGTCTACCTCTAGTCCAATATTGCAATGGCGCAAGTAAGGCATAAAGCACTCAAAGTCTAAATAGCTAAGGCGACGCAAGACGGCGGGTAGATCTAAATAGACCAACAGATAGGTGGACAGGCTGTTATGAACATGTTGGTAGACAGACGGGCAGGCACTTTAGTATAGAGTCTATATGAAGAACTGCTCCAAACTTAGACTATAAGCCCAAGAAAGAAAAAGAGGTCACAGACCGTCACCCTCATCACTAGACTAGTTGTTTTATATTATTACACTTTTGTATACCTGTATTATATTTCATTTCATAGCCTAGGTCTAGAATACCATCGTATCTTTTATTCCTGGTTGTTTTTATTTTATTATCTCAACGCAGTTGCTCGCCTGGTAAAGATCATGAGGCCTTGAGATTGGCATTGGCACTGTTAACATGGGTTTGAATTTCAGTGTCAGTATTATCCAACACCATGGCTTATATGGAACTCGGTGAGTTGGTGAGTCAGTTGGTTGATGAGTTGGTAAGTTTGACCAGTTTGGAAACTTTGGACTGCAAAAGTTTGGTGCTTGGTATACTGTCAACAGTCAAGAACAACTTGGCATGTTGTTCGTGAATGTAAATCAGGTCAACTAAGAGCTGCCAAGTATATACCGATACGTCTGATATTTATTCTCTGCAGAGATCCAGGGTCTTTGACTTTATTTTCATTCACGGTATTTCACAAGCCGCACTCAGGTTGTTTGTTTATTTCAATTGGCATGAAAAAACCTTGAATTGTGAGATCTGGGAGATCTTGAGATCTTGAATCTTGAAATCCTTTAATTGTCAAAAGCTCAAAAGCTCACTTAACTGGTTAGTTGGCACAGGGATATGCTGTCCACGGACTTCACGTACTGTACATCGACTTGGGTCTATCTAGCAATGGTGTTGGCTGATGGCACATGCCACACGGTAGGCACAATTGTCAAGTTAACCAGTTCATTTGTTAGGTGAAAGTCTCAATTAGGTAAAAATATAAACAAATCTCCACCCAAATCAATAATCATAACATTTCCAACCTTCTTGATCGATTTCTCCATATATTTTCGATATCCGTAGTACGGTAGTACTGTAGTAGACTTAGACAATACGTACTGACTAGACCTAGACCTCGACCTAGACCCCTATACTATGACTCCGATATCTCTAGTGAATTCAGAGTAGATCGCCCTGCTAGCCCATGCACCCCGTGCAGTTTTCACCAAATATCATGAAATTGTAGACTAAGCAAATGTGACAACTGTGCCACTGACCGGATCACGCACAAGTATGTAATCGCACTGGAATCAGATCAAGCAGTAAGCTCAACGCAGTACTTCTAGCACTGTAAGCCCGGCTATAGGCTAGCCGCTAGTCTGACTCGACCTGAGGCTCTGAGCCCATAAATAGACTACTGTATGTAAACAAGGCAAATAAACTAGCTAGCTAGTCAAACAGGTATACATGGACGACTAGTAGTACTGTAGTACTGCAACATTTCCCCGACATCAGATCAAACGCAGTGCGCGTTCAGATGAAATGTTAAAAAGAAGCACCTAATCGACTCGCAAAATACGTAGTAGCCTGCTTTCACCCCCTCTCCTTATCCACTCTCATATCGGCTATTTGAATGTAAACACTGATGTTCAAAAGCCAAGGCTCCTCCCTTAGATGGATGGCAGATCTCGACGTGGCAGTCGCAATGTTTGGCTATTACATTTCCTTTTTTCTTCTTTTTTATTTTTCTAATCGTTGTGTTTCCTGATTCAGGTTACGGGTTAAACTTTCCGTTTAACTTTCCAATGAGTAACCTTAGACGGCTCAGTAAAATTCTGGAAGCATTCCATATACGTCGCTTAACCTCAAATTGTTCTCAATAGTCTAGTTCAATGCCATTCGTCCAGGGGCTATTGATATTGATTGCAATATATATTTCACGAGCTCTCATCTGGACCTCTCGATATCAACATCGTGCCACAGTCAATACTGTACGGCGCTCCCGCCTTGATACCGGCCCCTTTCAGCTACATGTAACGCACTCTCTAGATGACCGTCACAAACACAGAATCCACAAATGTGTCAGATTAATTTCTCTTAATATAGCTATTCCTTGATGTGATATCTGATTGCAACTGCCTTAGCATTCTTTAGAAAAGACGTCGTGATCATTGATCGATATTTCAGCAGGGACAGCCCGTCAGCACAGCCACCATAGTTATTATACGGTAAGCGAGTAGTGCTCAGGTCTCAGCTGTCGACAGGGCCAGAAAACACTAACTGGGGCGTCCATAACAAATAATCTGAGTTTGGAGTCCGGACTATTCAAAACTTAAGCTGAACCGATCTCAAATTGAAGTTCAAACTTCCAAGTAGCTACAGCGCTGTACTGCGATTGACGACGTCGTTCTGTTTGAATATTTCCTAATTAGAACTACGTAAACCTATAAACGTTGCTCTCGTCGTAACTCGACTGAATTCTTAAGCTTTAAACCTACAGTAGTTTTTTTACTTTTACCGCACCCGAAAAGTTAATGCCGAACACTAAATTTGGATGAAAAAACTTTAATCCGATTTCAACCGGTCGGTTCACAATTGCGTTAACCTGCACATAACACATCACCCACCACCTCGCGAAAAGTTTGCGAAAGATGTGCGAATTTAAAAGATTTGCAAAAAGATTTTCAAAATGACTTCCACAACCGTTTACTCGTATTCGAGAAAATTCATAGATGTTCTCGGCAGTTAGACTACATAGATTCTCTTTAATTCCTGCCACTCATGAGCATTTTGAAGATGCGGAGAATCCTGAAAGTGCACGCTGAAAATCGGCCTGGATTGAGATAATGTTAATGTATATGGATAACATTCATTTATAGCAGCACATGTGTGTCTTGCATTATCGATTTGGTTTGGCTCAAGTTGAGTTTCAATTGGCTGGTTTGATTTTCATGGTTTACTTTGGTTTATACGATTTAGTTGGTTTGAGTTGCTTGGTTAAATGGTCAACTGGTTAATACCGGTAGTTGATTCGCGACTGAATATGCCAATGACAAAAGACTAGAGACTCTAGTAGAGAGAGGTGAAAGACTTGCAAGAGCCTGCACTTTTTGAAATCTTTTAAAGACTGCACATCTATAGATTTGAATTTCTAGTGCGCAATGCCTGGTGCTGATGCTTGATGGGGCACGGTGGAGCCTGTATATAGTGCACAATGCCCAGGAACCACTACCGTGCGCGTCGGTCGTCAATTGCAGTTGATAATGGGGTCTGAAATTAAAATCTCAGATTTACCTTGCCATCATATGCGCAGAGTGGATATTAGAAGTGTACCGAGCAACATGTGTACTAGGAGTTCAACGGTAAACAACTGTAAATGAAAAGAAGCAACAAATGTTAGGAGAGCTCTAATCGATTCAAGATCTTGAAATAGAAAGAGATAAAAAGAGACAAAGTGCACATTGAAGAGAGTCACTCATGTAAACCGGCACTGGTATAAAAATACGGCCACAGCAATGTTTAGTTCTCTTCCGGTTCTTCAGGCTTTTTGAACTATTTCAATAAATATTTCAATAATGCAAAAAAAAACAGGTCGACTACATGAGTTCACTGAGTTAAATTAAATTAAAATGAGATGAATAATGATATCTAGGCAAAACATGTGCACGCAGGCACACGTACGTACGGTGAAGACCGATGGAAACGAGTGGTTCCAAAAGTGGACCTGAAGGTGATATATATCGTGAAATAGAAATATTATAGCAGAAATATATGTTCCTTGTAAGCCATGTCAGGTACTAGCTTATCGAGTGTGGACAGAGATGTGGCCTTGACTGAGCTGTGGGTTGAACTGGGTTCCGTATTAAATGATTGTGCTGACCGGAATCTGGACAATACGACCAACATTTGGACTAAACTCAAGTTTCCTAGTATACAACACACTGCTTAAGCCAAAACAAACAGGCATTCCTTGTTTGAACCGATCCATGAGTTCACAACCGGAAACCGTATACAAAATAAAAATGAAGTAGACTGACATGGAATGACCCATGACCAGGCTCAAACATGCAAACAAGCAGTGCAAAATTTCTCATACGAATTTCCCTTTATCCTAGCGAGCTAGGCCGGCCTCTTTTGGTTCCTCTTCGAATATTAAAGAGTGTTGTAATAAATTCACAAGTCACGACTCACTCACTTTCGTGCGTGCGCTAGTCTAGAGCTCGAGATCAAAAAAATATTTATTTTCCTATACATGCATGTACAGTATAATTTATACACAGTTCAGCATTAATTCAGCAACGTTACCATACAGTCATCTACACAGATTCTACTGATAGTCACACGCCAGAGTCTAGATGTCTGCCTCATTAGACTACTTGTCGCAACAATTTTCCTATATCAGGTGCGTTATTTACTACCGGCCAGTCTAGATGCAGTCTGACCGTCTGATGTAGGCTACGTAGACGATGCCCGGACTCCGGATATATAGGCTTAGGCTATATCAATATTCCTTTGACTTTCGAGCCAAAGCTGTTGTTTGAAGTTCTTTGAGCCACGGTGACCAATTTTGCATGCGTTGCAGGCTCCGAGTCTGCGTTGGGCCTGCTTCATGTTTGCTTCATACATATCTTCTTAGCAAGCACGTGTCTGCTAAGTGCACGCGCTTAAGATCTAGCATTCAATGATTCCATTCCACCGGTTGTGAGGCCTGTAGTGTAGAGTCTCGTAGACGATGTTGCAAAACATCCATGGTAGCTTTAAGTAGCTTATGATAGGCCCTAAGTTAATTATATAGCTTGGACGCGGAGAAGTAAATGAGGCGAAGAGTTCCTGTGCAATGCATAATGCAACATGTCGCACAGCTGTAAACTATAGATGGATTCATTCCTGTAACTTGTGGCCTGTACTAGTTTGGAGAAGGCATCGAGGCAAGAGAAAAAATCAAGGCATGGCCTAGGAGACTCTAGGTTGACTTTAGCCTCTAGACAAGGTTATAATGTAGACTCTTTGTAGAAACATTACGTATAGGCTACAGTGCACTGAGTGCAGTAGCATGGTAACTGGGGTGTAAAGGGATGTCCGGAGTCTGTAGTTCAAAGTTTAAGGTGACCACAGTCCATGAATGTTACGGTAACCTTTGTATGAAGCCCTGTCAAGGAGTCGTGCATGCGTACCGACCGGAAGAAGTTCTCTTCTGGCTGGCTACCGGTCCAAGACCGTCCAACAATAAAGTAACGTTGACAAAATTACAAAGTGTGAGACATTGCGGCATTCCTAAGAAAATTGACCCGATCAAGATAAAATGTGAAGAAAAATAAAGACTTCACGTTCAAATCGGACTATAGTAAGACACATGAATCAAGTAGGATCAACAGAATATCAATTCGCTGGAGCCGGGGCGCTCGCCGCTCGCCGCTCTCCATATGACTTTGGCCCCTTTTTGTCTGCATCGGCTTTTGCATCGGAGATTACGTTCGTGTACGTTTGAAAAGTTCAAGGTTACAAAAAATCATGAACGAGAAGAGCAAGAGAAGGGTGAGAACTTTAGAGAGAGACATGATGAACATCCCAGCCTTGAGAATTCCTGGCGATCGATACTTTTTATATCATTAATTTATGCACAGTTTGGCTTTATAAAGTTTCGCTTGCGATATCAAAATTGGCAATTGATGGAGCAGACCAAGTTTTTGGCGCCATATTGGTATGGGTTTGGCAGTTGGTTGAAGATGAATTTCAATTGAGAAAATGAGCTTTCTTGAATCTCCAACTTTCTCATTTTATTATTCTAATGAATTCACGGCTCAATCAATCACACGTAAACTGCCTGAATTGCTCTTGTTCATGATTATTTCAACTTCTGTGCATCATTCACGCACGTAGCCTGCAGAATTACAACAATCCACGATGCAGTATTGTAAATTTTTTTCCTTTATTTCTTTTTATTTTCAACGTTGCTTCTCCGAATATGTAAGTTACGCAGTCGATCTTAGATATCACAGATGTCCTTTGCATATATCACTAGTATAACGAAGTATTATATGGGTTAAAACTTTTCGTGATTGGGTAAACCCACGGTTTAGGAACGTTAAAGATCGCATACATATGCGGAAACTAATGTAACTGGAAAAGTCTACCGCAGATTGCAAGCGCATTTAATGTGTAGAAGAGACCGCTAGACCTAATTTAGATGCCGGCTTCTGTGTCTAGACTCTAGAGTCTAGAGTCTACTCGTTCACGGAAGGAGTAACCGTTTTTTGTGGTGTCATGAATAAACCGTGGTTTGACTGTATGGAGCAGTTAGAGTGGCGCCGGCACTGGAAATATTACATGGTGCGCGCGTATACTAGTAGCTCGACTACAACTCTGATTCTTTTACTTTCCCAAGTTTGGAGTATTCACTCGGGTTATTCTGAGAACTATCATTTTTGTAGAAATTCCTCTTACTTTCGCAGTGCTAGCTAGCGATGGCCTATTGTTAGAGTTTGTACGACTGGATGTTTACTCGAGATTCATGTTTACTAGTTTTTAATGTACGAGGAATCGATAGACAATTGATCTAGATATAGGTAATCATCTCGCAGGTAATCATCTCGCAGGAATAGAAAACGAAGTACTGTAAGTGGAATTTGAAACTGCACAAACCAGAGCGCAAAAAAGAATATACACTTTCTGTGTTTTGAACAGTGAACCGTAGACTTTGGATTGCATGCCACCAAAATATATATAGTCATATATTCGTTGTTCAAGGATTCCTTAGACTAGACTGGACGTCTAATTGTTTCATTTCGGATTCTTTTTCAAAGACTACCGTACATGTCGCAGGGACAGTGCAGGGCCGCAGGTTATTCAAATTTACAAAGGTTCTGGGGTAAGATCTTTGATTTAGAAGTATATTCAACCAATCCAAAAAAAGGCTCAATTTACCGGCACGCGTACAGACATATATGATCATAAATCTACATGTGAGCTTGAACATTTGCAGGCCTTAATGCTATTGAAAGCCGTATAACTTTACATGTCTTTTGTAATTACGGCGCATCACCTGTCTTGCAACATGTTAGCTATCTGTTGTTACCAGAGTGCTTTTTTACAAATCAATTTTGACCACTTGACTTGTAATTCCTTGCTACTCTTCTACTATTGCTCTATATTAATATTTTACGAAGTGCCTCCATTCCTATCGCATATTGTCTTATAATAAACTTCATTGCCCAGATATCTAGCTTTTTCCATGGAGTCCATCGCATGGACTCCATAGCAGGCATGCCATATTGTCTAGTCTAACGATTGATTACTTTTGAATTCGGAAGTGTTCAACATCAGCACATGCGCAATATCCATTCGCGAATTCAAATTATAAGGCGTAGCTCTCTTTTAATCTATTTAGTCTTATTTAAGGTCGGCCATATATCACTCTTTTTTAAAATTTTAATTGTTTGTTAGTTAGGGCGACTAGCTATCATTTTTACCATATGTATACTTGGTCTGATTATTTAGAGCTCGCTTCATTGTTTATTTCAATGTTTACTTCTCCTTTTTGGTTTCTCTGTTTTCTTTAAATGGTCCAATTATTCGCCTAATCGCCCACTATTTTGTTTACTTTTGAAGCTCAAGTTCAAGTTCAAGTTCAAATAAGTCAGTCTATACAAACGCAATACAGGGATTTTTTCTTTACATTATTATTTATCTTGAACTTATGAATTTTTAGCACTTTAAATGCACTTAGTGTAGTGTTTATATTTTGTGAGTGAAGATATCGATACAAGAAATAGTTGAACGCTCAACTCAAAATATTCAACCGATCATTTGATATGAACTGTTCAACTGTCTATGCATGCTCCTTTTTATCCCTGTGATGCCTTATTTGTGCAAATACTCTAATGAATCAGTCTAAGCAAATTTCTTGTAGAGGCTATTTGAATAGACTACATAATAAAATAAAGAAAAATTGAATAACCTACTTTTAAAGTGTGGTGTATTTATTTTTTCCCCTAACTAACCCCATACTATCGAAAGGATTGCTGATATCATATCAGCTTAGCGCGTTATTTCATTAAACTCCTGTATTGTTAAACTTATAGAACTCATTATGCCACTTTGTCCTTTAACTTGTATTTCTCTGTTGGAAAATTCCTCAGTTCTTTCATCCATTCCAATTTTTTGTCTCCAGTCAATTAAAATTCGAGAAATGTAAATATTTTTCCTTGTATTATTATTTATCTTGAATTTATGAATTTTTAGCACTTTCAGAGTAGTGTGTTTATATGTGATGAGTGAAGATATCAACTTCTCCTTCCTCACTCTCAATGTATTGTATAGGGTCCTTAGTGTTCACGAAGTGCCATTTGGCTCTGTATCTCGCCAAGCAAACCGATAACTGCCTCATCAACTTATCAGCTTCATATTTCGTCAACTTTGCTCTGATGTCTCTCAGTGCCTTCTCATACTTAGTACTGCGTGCATTAGTCCGCCTGGCAAAATAATGAAGGGGTCGAATTGAACCCTGGAATTGCCCACATCAAAAAATATACGCGTACGGTATTGCCACATTATCTTATAGACTAGTGACTAGTCTATCGGCTCTATATAACAATCCCATTATTTTTCTTCTTTTATTATCTTTTTGTATCGATTTGCTGCCTCAGTGCATCAGCGGGATCACGAACAAATGCGTTCAGGGTCCTGAATGACAGATATCAAGATAAGGTGACTAAGTACAAAGATTTGAGAGCCGAGGAGGAAAGTAAGAAGACTGATGTGGGCGAGGCCAGAGTCCAGTTCGACCCCTTGATTATTTCGCCAGGTGGAATGATGCACACTGAGTCTGAGAAGGCACTGAGAGACATCAGAGCCAAGCTGAAGGAATATGAAGCAGATATGCTGATGAGGCAGTTGTCGGTTTGTTTGGCGAGATACAGAGCCAAATGGCACTTTGTGAACACTAAGGACCCTATACAATACATTGAGAGTGAGGAAGGAGAAGTTGACATCTTCACCCATCAAATATAAACACACTACACTGAAAGTGCTAAAAATTCATAAATTCAAGACAAATAATAATACAAGGAAAATTTTAGAGCTAGACGCAAACGTAAACTCAAGCATATCCGTGTAAAGTACGGCAGTAAAGTACTGTACGGCAAAAGCGCAATGAGATCCATCCAGATCCATAGAACCATAGATAGGTCTTTCCGTGATCCATAGTGCTTGCCTTTTTTTGCAGACAGGTGCCTAATTACCAACACCGACCATTTAAATGTTATGAGTACCAGTATGGGCCCAACTATGGGGGAAGGGATCCCGTATTCACAAAGGATTTTAATGTCTAAACTCTGTTAACAGTTGAGTAACTTGAGTTAGCAATTTAATATTGAAAAGTGTTTAATGAAAGCAACACAGTGCACGCACATACTACGCCTTAACCTCTTTATAAACCATTAGACCTCTAGCTAGCTACCAATCATAATTGTTTCACTCAGGACTTTGGCCAAGTGTATTTGCCAATTGCCACCAGCTGAGATTAGACTTTTACTTGTGTCATTCCAGACTAAATAAAAGAATTTAATTGATAATTAAGCTTTGAAAGTAAGCATACATCTATGTATATGAACAAAGTGAACCTGAACACGAATAAGACACGCTTCTTTTTTACGTATTTTGCGTATGTATATGAACACAAATATTTTTACGATTGTTTATGATCATTAAGCTATTCATATGTAAACCGCAACTTGAAAAACTTACAGTTCGTGCTGGCTTGGAAATACAGTATAATCAAAAGTAAAACACACGTATTTGGAGATTCTCTCTTGTAGACGATGCGCGCTTGTACATCAGGTTTGGTTATTAGGGACCTCACATGCGACATAACACCTTGCGCTAACACTGCTGGTAGTACTATGTTGCATAGTCTACTGCTATATACTACACCTTTCTTCTCCTCTTTGCTCTAGCTTTGCCGTACAGTGAATACGCTACGCGTATGTGAATGGCAAAATGACCAAATGGCGGCAATATCATACACTGACTGTCTGACATACAGTACGTACTAAATTCAAAGACAGCTTAATATAAACCTGTCCGTTCCATTCTCACTGCAACAAATCGGACGTCTGTACATTGCAAGAGGCCGCAGTGCTTGATGGAAAAAGTCTAATAGCAGTGTACACCGGCCGTCGTGCCACCGATAAATGTGCTCTATGTTGAGGCTGAGCCTGGCTGGCACTTAAGAATCTAGAGATTTATCGATGCTACTAGTAGCTGTATTCCATTGCCCTACATATGTCTTGCGAGAGCGATACGTAGAACTCGCAAAGTAGGTTAACAAGTTATGCATGAAATTCGGGAAGGCTTTTTTGAGTTTTAAAAAAGAATTGACTACGCTAGTTAGCTGTAATATTGACTACAGTATAACTTCTATAGGAGCCTGTAAAAATTTAAATCTCGCGTCGATATACTACTATAGTCTATAGCGCTAGCTATATCTGCGTGCTCGTCGTGCTGTACTCGGAGTCTCAGTGTACTCACTGTACTGTTAGACTACAGTGTTACTGAGTGTACTATACGTGTAAATTATTGCAATATTTCCAGCTGCATTAGACGTTAGATCTTCTAACATAGGGCCATGAGATCTTAAGGTTTACTTTTAGGCTATACTGCCATAAAGTTAAGCATCCGATTGAAATTTGAGGAGAGACCGATATATTCTAGCTATAATACTCTATAATAGTCTAGAATCTCTAGATATACCGACGGTCCGACACCGACAACGTCGTCGTCAACCCTGAATACAGCGCGCATGCTGTTGAAATCGGGTTTTAAGTTGCCATTAATTTACCACTCATCGAGTTTTACACATTCTGCACATAAAAGTTTACTCCATCAGGACTCAGGAGTCCATCTTATTAATTAAATTACAGGCTGAATTTATTTTTGGGCTTGCCTCGATATATATACGATAAATTTGCGCTGGGAAAATGCAGGAAAACGTTAAACATCAAAAGACCCCTAAGGAGACAGATAACGTCTGACAGAGATCCGCAGGCCGCTCCCCGATCTTCCTGATGATCTGATCCACAATTAAGAAGCACAGAGAAGCGGAGAAGCACAGAAGCAGAGAAGAAGAGAAGCCAATCGAAGATTCGAAGGTACGTGAGAGAAGCATAGAACATATATTAGAAGATAGCCAGCCTTTAATTTCATGTTGAAAACGCCCTTCTACCGTATATATACATGCCATATTGGCAATCCAGCAGAAGCTTTTGATGGAGTATGAGTGCGTGCTTCGCAAGATGACTATCAAGGATGCACTATACGAGACAAATGTTACATTCGAGCACTTCAATGCCACCGGCGCCAAAGAAGTTTACGAACATTAAGGCTAGCTATGAAGTTAACCAGATCGCGAAGTATAAAGTAACCTACTGTACATGCGCAGATTGGTATTCGTTACCGCGGCCTTCGAGATCTTTCGAATTCAGGAGTTTGTGCATTGTGAGACATTTGATTAGAACCTAAGACATTCAAGTAAACAAGGCTTACGGGCATATTACTAGCTACGTAGTAGGTAGTTAAATAAGGATCGATGGTTTAGCTTTGAAAATTCTCGGTTAGCGTGTAGTTTGAATAGTAAATTATGCGTTGCAATGAGCGAGCTCTAGCTAGGAGAGAACGAGAGTAAAATCGTGTACACTGTACAGTACTGTATATATCGGATGTTATCCGGGCCAAACTAAAGTATAATAATAATAACAGATGGGATAGACGGTACCACTTCGAAGTCATATAGATTTAATGCTCCGAAGGCTTGCCCTGACGAGAAAGTCTTAGGTGTTCGTCATACTTGAGCTTGTTGTAGCCGGTGTAACCAGCTGCGACAATAGCAAATCCCATAGCAACGACTTCACTTGTTAGCTGGCTCTTGTATATTTGAATAGAAGATGGAATGAGACTTACACAAAGGGTAGACTTCGACGGGGACGTTATCCTTCCATGAGGCCTTTGCTGGTTTCTTTGAAGTGGGTTAGACTTTTGAACAGACTAAAAACTAAAAAAAAAAAAAACGAAAAGGAGGGGATAATACGTACAGCAGCAGACATGAGAAGACGAGTAGCTTGCATTGTGAGTTTAAGAGGTTTTGTAGGGGCTATTTGAGAAGATTAGAGACTGAAAAGATGATGAGATAGCTTCGAGGAAGGTGTTAAAAGAGAAGGAAAGAAAAATTGGAAAAAAACTTTTAGAAATAGCGGAGACATCAGTGGCTTACTCTGATTGTAGCTACGCGAGCCAATAGGACAATTAAAAGCTGCTTGTTGCTACTGGTTGCTACCCGAGTAGAAATTGTGGAGTGATGCTAGCAAAAAAGGCCTTAAGCCTTGTGACCTGACCACAAAGGGAAGGTTGCGTTCAGATGCAAATTTAGTTAGCCTGAAATAATTTAGCTATAGCTAGCTAGATATAAAAGATCACGTGTTAATTACAAATGCATGATTGCAAATAATTATACAGTGATTTCAAATGATTTGTCAGGATGACCTTCAATTTAGTCTGGTACTGAGTACTAAGCTTGAGTTTACCGGTAAGTCTTAAGAAGTAACGATAGTAAAACAAGCTGAATTCAATCTTCTTATAGTAAATGTTAATATAGACCCTATGTTTTGTCAATTTTTTCAGGACCTTTTACACCGTAACATGGTGCAGCAGCAGCGTAGTTTTTGTGTAGATCAATATGTCGTCGACATAGACTTGCACACACTTTCCCATGAACTCCTGGAGAATAGCGGCAATATATCTCTGCCAGTACGCCAGACTGTTGCAAAACCCCATGGGTGCCACGTTGTAATAGTATGATCCAAACGGTGTATTGATTCCTAAGTACTTCTGGTCTTCTTTTCTGACCTTCAACTGGCTGAATGCAATCTGAAATGTCCAGCACTGTAAAATGTTTGCCCTCGTGTAAGCTTGACAACACATGATCGATTGGCGGTGTAGGTACTGTCTCCGGTGGAATGCGTTGGTTGATTGCCGACATGTCCGTGATCAGCCTCAACTTATCCGAGTTTGGCTTCGGCATCAGAAATATACAGTAGAGTGTATATCCATTCAGAGCCCAGTATCAATTCTGGCTCCCCATCTTCGATATCCGTGACGTATGTCATTATTCGCTGTCAAGTGCATAGTATGGCTTGCTGTTACGATAGGCAAGTTGTGTTTCTTTGCAAACTGCATGGTGGTCAAATTGCATTTACAACCCGTGTCGATGGACACAGCGGAGGTAGTCCAGCCCCCGCCAGGGGGAAGAAACTGCGCCTGTACAGTCATAATAGATGCCATTATTAAGGGTAGACATTTCCAGTGTTTGTTTCATAGCGTCAGAGAAGTGTATTTCTTCTTACATAGGGCCAAGATCATCATGCTCTCCTCCCGGGCTCGAGCTGACCTTTTTGCTCGCTTTCGCCCCTATTCCTCTCTCTGGGAGCACCTGCAAAACACCTCGACGATTTGGATCCGAGGTCTCAGTATCGTCCCATACGGGGCTCTTGATCCGGGGCCCAGGACTTGATGTCGCCCCGGCCGAGCTGCCTTGGGGCGGGCCAGGGTTATCTTCGGGCAGACGTTGAGGTTTTATGCTCATTCCTATATTGTACCAGAAAACAAGGGATGGTATTTATGCTGGCCCTTTCCTTTCTCGTGGTTGCCACACTCATCGCAGATATTATTCTCTTCTAAGTACGCATGTTCGTTAGGATGTTTTTTCAGCCAGTGTTCTCTTGATCTCGGAAAATAGTAGGTTTGGAATGTTCTGGGTGGTTTTCCTTCGATTCGATCCCAATTGTTGATGGTATTTCTTGCAAAGTCCCCACGTAACCAGTCTTCCTTTGTGATCAATCTCATTGCTGGAGTAATTGCTGGAGTTTTTGCAAATTTTTTGGTCACTCCTTTTATGTCAATTCGTCTTTTCTTCGTAGCTGGCTCCTCCGTACCGTAGCCACTGCCGCCGCTGTTTTTGGGAAAGATGAGACGTTTGGGAACCTCCACCTTCTCATAGAAGTTAGGGTAGAGGTCAATAATAGCTCTGCAAATGGACTCGGCACTGCCTTTCTGGGCTGCTAGCTCTTCCCAAAGCACCACGTCGTTAAAGTTGAAACAGGTTGCATAGCGATTTCTTGTAATTTCAATGATCTCAGCAGGTGGTGCGAGGTACAAATCAAGCATCACTTTTCCCGGTTCTGTTTGACCATATGCTACTTTGCTGGCTTCGTAATTGTAACGGTGTGAGATGGAGTATGGACCCGTATTGAAACGGAATATGTCTCTAACCCTGTGTTCCATAGAGTATTCAGTCATTGCGAATCTTGACAGTAAGCGGGCTGCACCCGCACTTTCGTCAAGCTTGCCCTTGCTATCTTTGTAGTTTGACGCGTATGAGTATAGCATTTCCCATGTGGTTTCCGTGAAGTATTTTGCGATCAGTTGCTGGTACTGCGAGAGAGTGATTCCACCCTTCTCCTGGAACTGTTGCAAGTATTGTGTGACTTCGTTCGCGAAATATATGTATTCATCGTACGGAGAGTGTTCAGGCGTAAATGTTGATTTTTCCAACGATTTTACAACAAATGCCTTGCTGTTATGCGTAAATTTTTGAAGAAAGGTAGAATCAGGTTGGCCGAAAAATGGAAAAAACACCCTTTGTTCTTGTACACGTTCAGGCGAGGCCGGTTGAGCTTCCGCGACTGCTGGAAGTTTCCTCGTGAGCGCCGTTGCTTTTCTCTTTCGTCCAACCATATTGATAGAAAGATTGAATTTTTGTCAGGATGACCTCCAATTTAGTCTGGTACTGAGTACTAAGCTTGAGTTTGAGTCTTAAGAAGTAACGATAGTAAAACGATAGTAAAACAACTACTAAATTCAATCTTATAGTAGATGTTAGTATATGTTTAGAGGCCATGGCCCCAGACGCTCGTCGTCCTGGGCTAGATCTTCCGACTTACCTTTCTTGAAAGGAGGAACGTCGTATTTGATCCTTGTGCATAAGGCCCTTTGGACAGTAGGACGTTAAGCCGTGCTTGTCTCTTATTGTGCCTGTAGTTGGAGTAGTTGATGTCTTCCTGCCGCTATCCTAGCTAGCGGACTCTCTCGAAGGACCAACCGTCTTGCCACAACGTACACGACCAATAGTCTTCAACAAGCTAGGGCTAGGGCGTTCTGGGTTGTGCAGAGCAGTCAACGACAAGCGTGCACTTTTCAGTACGTCCTAAACGATGGAACACAGCCTCACCCTGACATGATTACAAATGATTACAAACTAAATGGTTACAAATGATTACAAATAATTACAAATAATTACAAACAATTACACTATAATATTGCTCATTACGTCATATATATTGGTAGATGTTGTGGCCATGATGTTCCCTTGCGGCAATCGCGCAATCAATAATAAACTCATCGCAGTTCTTTCAATCCTGAAGCCTCTTTCCTTCACTTTCACTCTTCTTCTGATCTTGTTTACACCTTCTAAATCCCTTTTTCTGACCCACTACTAACCTCTATTTTGTTTCTATCCATCTTCATCTAGTTAGACATTGGATCTCATACTGAAGCGCTTCTCTAGACTACCCCCACCTTATCTCAGATACACTTTTCCCCCAACAAACAAGCATTATAGCATTTAGTAGCCATGCACACAACGAGACCGCCTCAACGACCACAGAATCGCACGCAGCAGTCAGCAACTTTCGTAAGGCCCTCTGCCCATTCTTCTGGCTTATCCCAGGGCCATGGTGTCCTACCAGATAGGGCTGGTACTGATTCCGCCAGACGTGAAACGCCTGCAGTGTCTTCTACCTCATCGCTCTCACTGGTTTCTGATAATGTTCTCATCAACTCACGAGCATTTGATAACGATGTCTCGTCTGCCTCAGTAACAACAGACTCAAACATCATCAGCCATTTTGATAGCGACGACTTTGACCGCACTTCTAGCAATTCCAAACCCTCGCCCTCAGTGCCACTTCACAGGTCCCTAGACCAGGAGTGGATCGTGTTCTCTCCGCAGGAAGAGGACTACGAGGATGATCTGGAAGTGGAAACGCCTACTCCTACTCCTACTCATGGCACGAATACCCCTCTAGCATTTCCTGCCCACAATGGCAGCGGATCGTTTCTAGACCAACTAAACAGGTCCGTAGCTGCCGCCGCTACCGACTCGTCCCCCCTGTCTAGCGCCACCATGGACCGCATTAATGCCTGGCGCATTAACCAGTCCCAGCATATTCTCAATGAGTTTACACGGCTGGAAAAACGAAACCGCCGCAAGTCGCAATCCGTTGCGGTCTCGCAAAGCACCACGAGTTCTTCTGAAACAGTTGATTCCACTCTATCTTCGTGGGGGTTACCTGAAGATGAAGACGATGAAGATTATTTAATGCACTCACATGATAGGATCGCAGTTGCTCTGGGAGACGATTCCTTGCCAGAGTCTGGTCCTGGGACTAGCAGCAGTCTCAGCTCCAGATCTGCACTGGCTGTCTCAATAATTGCAAAGGAACTGAGCAGTATTTTGGGCACCAAAACGTCGTATGAAGCCGCAGTGCGACTCATTCTGACTGCGGCCGAAAATGCAAGCCATTCGTACCATCAAGATGCCCTCGATCAAGCTTTGAATGCCATTCTTGATCCGTCGCTTTCACTGAATACGGCACACTCATCTAGAGCTTATACTTCTACCGGGGCCAACACCCCTACCCCTGCAACTGTAGCTGCGAACGCCCAAATGTCAAAAGACCAGCAAACGTTTTGGCAGTTCATTACTACCAAGGTCTTGTATGATTTCATTGGCCTCAATGACGAAATACTGGAAGTAATTCTGGGCGAGCGGTTCATTGATCCCGATGCCTCTACAGTTGTTAATGAAGATCTCGAAAGAAGCGTTTCGCAAGGCATTTATGAGTGCCGTCAAGCACACTCGTACTCGGAATACGGCAATTACATCAAGACACCTACACCGTCACCTCCTGCTCAAAGCTACATGAAAATGCTTGCATCAAATTCCAAGCCAAAACCGGTTCAAAATTCGGGCCGTAGATTGTCCAATAATCTTGTATCTGTATTGACCCAAGGTCGCACGGCTGCTAGTAAATCAGAACTCAAGTCACCATCACAATCACAGCATCTGGCCCGATCGTCGAGCTCGTTGGCACTCCACGAGCTGTTACGATCAAGACTTGCCGGCCAGTTCTCAGAGGATAGACCGTCAGACCAACAGCAGTACGCAGACGATGCATTGTCCGTTACTAGTAGCAGCAAAAGGTTTGCGGCTATAGCGAGGTCACAGGCCTCGGCTAAACGTGCGAGGTGTCTGGTGGGCAGCGAGCCATCTGAGGCGGGCGAAAGCAACTACTGGGAAATGAGCAGTGGTGCCAGTGGAAATGGAAGCGACGTGGGTAACCTTATTGGGGTGTCTTGATTCATGCTGCCGTTTACCTCTTTGTATAAACAATATTGCAACGAAATGAATTCATTTAATGCTCATGCTCATGCTGTTAGGATTTTGGGTATTAGGGTTAGTTCAACAACACCATAAGTCCTTTATTGTTGGTTGTGTGTTGTCTTCCTCCTTACACTCATTATTACTACTCAGAGCACGCGTTAGCTATTTCATGCTAACAGATAGTCCTCCTCCCTTTACAGGTGTGTATAACTACTTCATCTTCTCTATTCATATATCTATTATATATACAATACACTCATTATTACTACTCAGAGCACGCGTTAGCTATTTCATGCTAACAGATAGTCCTCCTCCCTTTACAGTCCATTCTCCTGGTTCAATATACGCCTAGATCAAACACATGCTTCGCTCTCTTTACTAGTAAATTTTTTTTTTTATCAATACAGTCACTAATTTTACAAGTTCTTGTTTGAATTTTTTTTTTTTTTTTTGGTTTATAAATCTAACTGTTCTTTAACATACTCGAAGGAAATCCAACTTGCTGCCATGCTAGGAACGACTTTCAAAAGATTGGCGTTTAGCCCTTTATACAGGCCCTTGACACCTTCTGTTTTGATAATTGTGGTCAGCGCGTGCCATACTGACGTGTACTGGAACCCAAGTTCACCCACCGAGACAACCTGAAACCGTCTCCTAAGCACATCAAACGGGTAAGTAAGCGTTTGAGCGACAGCACCAGCAATTGCACCAGCCGCAAGTTTTCCTATCACTGACGGGTTCCTCTCATCCACGGGGGTAAACTGTTCGCGCGCATACTCATATACAGCAAAATTGAGGCCAACATAAGGCGCAACACCCATTGTGGTAGGAACAATTCCTCGGTATAGACCTCTTACACCACCTTCAGTCTTGTAGATCTGGGCCATGGTGCCAAACATTCCAGGGGGCTGTTGACCTAGCTTTGCGTAATGGTCGCGGAGATTGGAGATGGAAGCGGTTTGGATTGAGAGGCGGGTGCGCACAATGTCGAGTGGGTAAGTGACGGCTACGGATGAGATTCCGGCAAGGGATCCTGCGAAGAGGCGTTCTCCAGTTGTGAGGCTTTCCAAAGGAGGAGGGGTAGCATCTTGTTCGCGATCAAATCCCTCCACCCCCCGTTGTTGTTGTTGTTGTTGTTGTTGATGACGCCGGCGACTCAAGATTGCATTTTTCAAGACCGTGTAACTCGAAAACTGGACAGCCGAATACGGCGCAATCCTAATACAATTTGTCCCGTTTCCACGCATGAGCCCGCGCCACCCTTCCTCTCTATACATTTTGACGAGCGTGGCCGACACGCCCTCATAGGCCGCAGATCCGGGTCCTTGCACCTGGAAGATGATTTTCATGCGTTCAAAAGGGGATACGACGGTCCGTGATACCGCGCCGGCAACACCCCCCGCGATGAAGGAGGAAATGGTTGGGTGCCCGATAAAAGTGCGTAGGCTTTGGAATAAGGTGGGAGAGGAGGGTGGTGAAGATGTAGTAGACAAGAGGACTGAAGATGAAGAAGAGGACGAGGTTGAGGTCGAGGACGAGGGTGAGGAGGTTAATGCAGGTTGGGGCGTGCTGAGCTCAGACGACAGTGACGACACCGACTCCTTATCCACAGCAGCTCCAGATGCTGATACTGATACTGATACTGGCGCAGCAGGATCAACCACCGAATACGCAGAAGTAGTTGTCGACATTGTTGAACCAAAAAAAAAAATACACAAAAAATTTATAAAAGCGTCGACGACGACCTTTTTTGCATCACCTTTCTGTAACAATCACGGAATTACTATGTGCTGTATAGTAGTCTACCG
>JAJMKT010000252.1:0-31919 GCA_030563985.1 Geotrichum restrictum
GTCGGTAAGCAGTACGTCAAGCTACTAGACTAGTCTACCTTAGAACCGCAATATTGTAAGCCTCCTTTTTATACTTGGTATACCGGTATATACCATACATTGACATACAATATATATATACATTGGCATACAATACCTAGGTAGACCCTAGATGGTATTGGGTTTTACAATGTATACTGGTAGATGTCACTAGCGACTATCGACTGTAGTGACTGTAGTGACTGTGTAGACTAGTCTACTCAGACTCTACTCAGACTCTGCTCAGACTCTGCTCAAACTCTTACAGCTGTTGGGCAGTGTTGAGTCAGCGTTGGCTACCGATACTTTAATGAAGCTTTTGCAACTTACCGTATACCATCTTTAGGTATTGGACGTGGCTCTGGGATCAGAATATCGGTCAATGTAAACCAAAACGTGTATGCCCAGGGTCCGCTGAAAGGTATCTACTGTAAGGTGTCCACTGTAAGGTATCCACTGTAAGGTATCCACTGTAAGCCTGTGTAAGATGTCTAACTATAGTGCACTCGTCTACAAGAAACTAATATTATTTATAATTCCATATATGACATATACCAACACGACGTAGACTACAGTAGACGTCTAGGTAAAGTCTGGTAGACTGCAGTCCACTGCACTGAATTTTTACAAAGTCTACTAACCCAAGAGTATGTTACCAATTTACCATACAAGCCCCAGATAGACCAGCAAATACAAACAAGTACTGTAGGGGCCAGTGTAGCTGTGTAGCCTAAGATTTACCCAAATTTACAAACCTTCATCTTCTCCTTCCTCTTCCTCTTCGAATCCTCTACAGATCCCCATAGTCTAACCACTAGAAATCATTCAAATCCTTTTAATCCTTCTTTTATACTCAAGTTCACACATACTAATTGTACTTGTGTATGCTAACTAATACAGCACACTACTAGTACTCAGTTTTTTTTTTTTTTTTTTTTTTACTTTCTTTTACCAGTACTTTTTGACCGCTTCTTCTTGCCATGGCTTCCTTTTTTATGGGCTCCACTTGCATTGTTATTGTTTGTTGTGGTTGTGGTGGGTTCGTCGTTGATTTCGTTGATTTCGTTGATTTCGTTGGTTTCGTTGATTTCGTTGGTTTCAGTGATTTTGGTAGTACTAGCCTGTAGTACATCTAATGGCAAATCAGACCTTGTCTCTTGTACTTCATGCTGCGGTAATGGGATTGTTTTAGTCTCGTCATCATTGTCCTTAGTTTCCTGTTCACTGGCAATTTCTGGTGCAAACTCAACACCTGTTGACACTTTATTATTGCCGACATCTGTCACAGACATGTCCCCACTGCCCTCACTGCCCACACTTCCCTCACTGCACTCGCTGCCCACACTCATCTCATCATCATCATCCTCCACAACCACATCTACCTCCTTCCTCTTAACCTTCTCTTCCTCCATCTGCCGCCGCCTCACCCGCACCAGCCTCTGATCCCTCTCTCCCTCCTTTTCATAAAACAACATAAACACGCCCTGCGCATTCAACACCTGTTGCTCATCGACTTGTATAACCGTCTGATCGCTCATGCGCCACCACAGCCCGTGTCGGCACCGCCGATAGCAAATGTAGTGCCCAAAGTTGTGGGACCCGTAGTGAACTATCACTGCTTTGAGATTGTAAATGAGTGAGTCGAGCGTGGACGTAGAAGTAGTAGTGGTAGTAGATGTAGCAAAAAACTCTTCATGATTATTAGTTTCTTGTAATGGCAACGGCGGAATCGCAGCTCCGGAAAATTGGGCACTGCTGCTGCTGCCGCCGTACACGTAATCAATGCTAGCTTCCTCAACGTCATCGTCGTCGTTGACAAGCGTTTCATCAGACTCGGCAGATTCGGCTGATTGCGGGGACTCACTAGACTTGGCCCTTTGCTCGTCATAGTCAATATCGGAATCTATGGCGGACGACAAAAGAGGCGACAAAGCAGGCGACATTACCGGCGACGACTCAACACTGGTATCAGGTGTGGAGGGCGACAGCGACTCGGGCGAGTCTTCCAATACACTCGTAACTTCCCCAACTTGTCCAGTCTGCTCGTCCACATCGTCATCATAACTTTGCCTATCCTCCACATCTGCATCCATATCCATCTCCACCACCTGCCGAACACCGGCTGCAACCATTGGCGTTTTCGGATCAACATTTCGCAAGTCATTGACATCCTGCACCACATACGGCGCCAGGTCCAACGTATTTGAGAAACTCACAGGCGACAAGTTTTTGCGAATGTACCCCGTAGACGGATCAAACACCGATCGGTTGATGTGAATAGAGAGCACACGTGCTGTGGGCCGCGCAAACATCACTTGTTTGGACTTGTCGGCCAGCTCCTTGACCTTTTGTGGTTTGAGCGATTGATACTGCTTTTCGTTGATGACGGGCACCTTGAGCGCCTCCTGGATTTCCAACAACCGCGCTTCAATGTTTTTGCGCAGTGCAGCGGGCGGTGGCTGCGGGATTGTACCGTCTTCTTTGGGCTCGGGGTTGGCGAGCCGGCCAATTATTTTTTCTAATTCAACCAGGCTGCATCGGTAGCATTCAACACCTGAAATGGTCTCAAGATGCGAGTACTCGTCAAGCAAATCCAGCAGGTCTACGTGCTCAGAGCTGGTGCCACTCAGACTGAGGCCAACGCTAGACATGACTTCTTGGCGAATTCCTTCCATTTCACCACACTTGAGACACCCTACCCGGATGGCGGTTTCACCATCAAAAGGAGACAATATGCGTGGCTTTTCCTCGTCAGCCTTGCCGGTCAGCAGGCTTTTGACGTCCTTTTCCAAAAATGACAAAACTTGTTGAAAAAACTCTTGGGCGTCTTCTTGGTCGTAGGACATCCAGCGTGATGACTGTTTACCCATGGATCGGACGAGGTCGTTGGTTGAATACGTGTGTTTTGAGAGTGACTTGCTGTTGACATCGTGGATGAGCTGGCGGAGCTGGATCGAAGGGCCGGACTTGGAAACACTGTGGGCATTGTAGAGGTCGTCCAAAAAGCCGTCAAGCGAGTCCAAAGATGCCAGTGACTGAATAACTGAGTTCATGAAACAAGTGTTTCCTTCATTATGAATTCCGCCCATTTTGGACATTTTGAGCTGCCGTTGCAGGGCCTGTTGTTTGGCTTCAGATTTTTCTGCAGTGATGAGGCCTTCCTCTAAGGCGTTAAAGTCGATGAGTTCTTCGCCTGGCAGTAGGGCTGGGCCCAGTCCAGCGCGACTAGCAATCATGGTGCCGATGCCACCTATTGTTGATGCGGCAGAGTCGTATGCCTCGCGCGCAGTCCCGCCCGCGACTTCAAGGGTGCCGGACAAGGTATCAGAGACAAGGGACATGAAATAGCTTGCAGTAGACGTCACTTTGGAAGATGATGATAATAAAAAAATGAAGAAGATGCCGACTAGGATGGAGAACAAGGCCAGAGAGTAGTCTGCAAATAAGCTGGAGATCGTGGGTGAATAATGCGAGGATATGGCTTGGCTAGCTACTTGGCCATTGTATGCCCAAGCGTTGATGCCGGTAGAAAGATGGGGTTGATTTGCGGCCACTGCTACTGATGGGCGTTGAAGAGATAAGAAAGCAGGTATTGAGCAGATAGATGCCAATATGAATTTGTGCGAAAAGCGTTGTAATTGTTGTAAAGAAGAAGAAGGAAACGAATTGGAAAAAAGTTTTTTTAAGGAAGCGTTTGCGTTTGTATTTGAGGTAACGTCAACTCTTGGCCTAGGAGCAGCTGCTGCTAAGTAATCTGTGACAAACTTGACCTTCAGAAGATGCTGGGGACTGGCAATGGAGGATCTAGAGCTCAGCTGCTGTTGAACCATTGATTTAGGCCACGGAATAGGAAGGCGGAAGGAAAACGGTGTTGAAGGTTTGGTGAAGCACTGGTAAGGTTGGCAAAGGGTGGAAATTAGAGTGCAAAGGTGGTGGTTGTGATGGTGGTGGTGGTGGCGGTGGTCAATGTCGAAATGTGCCTGATTATTATGATGGGGGATGCGGTCAAATTGAGCAGTGCTTATGCGCATTGACAGTAAGGAGTGAGTCGGGTTCAATGTCTCTGCCAGAGTCGGTCTCGGTCTCGGTCTCGGTCTCAGTCTCAAAGGGAATGCCTACTGTATTCGTACTGAATGGACGTTTCTGTCGTTAACGTTCAAGATCAAAAATGAAAAAAAAAATGATATAATCACAGTACTACTTCTTACATCATCATAAATTAAAATTTTTGTGATAAAAAAAACTTTCAAAAAAGAATCGAAATCTGAATAATTTCAACCATTTTCATATCGTTTATGAATTTCACATATACACAGAATGGCAAAGAAGAGTGAGTATTTGGTAGAGTCTGGTAGAGACTGGCAGAGACTGGCAGAGACTGACAGAGAAATGACAAATGATACACGCTGCTAACACTATCCGCCTTCTCTAGAGCAACCCTCGTCAAGAACAAGAGCAGCTAGACGTGCTCCGTCACCGCCAGTACTGGAAGACTCTTCAAAAGTCATAATCCCTGGCGACGATGAGCCCAAGGTCGACGGAAAGACCCGTGTTCAAGAGGCCATTGCCGAGCTCGCCGTGCGAGGCGAACTTGGCGACCTCGGCGGTGACAACAACGACGGAAATGGCGCCGACCCCACCACTACCATCACAGGGTTACCAGAGAACGCATCAGTCAACACTTTGAACGCCCTGAGAACTCACCGAACGTCCAACAAAATCAGCAAAAAGGAAAAGCGCGCAAACCAAGTGTCGTGGAAGAAACGGCGTAGACAGGCTGAGGCCGTGGAACGGGCAGAGAATTTGAAGGAAATGTTGGGCAAAAAAGTCGAAAATAGCTTGTCAAAACTGAAAGGAACGACGGAGAGGAAAAAGCCATGGGATGAGTATAATAGAAGAGTTGTTAAACCGTTGCTTCATGGTGTCGCTGGCGGGAAAAAGAAGTCGAATAACCTGTTTGATCTGTTAGACAACGACGTCGACAACACCGCAGAAAGCAAAGAGGCCATGGACATTTCAGACTGATTTTTATCTCATCTACTACTAGCATATAGAACACAAAAACCACTCCTATATATATATACTATATATATATATTACTACAATAGCTTATTGACTAAAACTACCATTCGGCGCATATGGGTATTGGTTCTGACTTCCTCCAGCATTGTGATTGTTGTTGTTGGGCCGGTCTTTTCCCCAACCGACCCGCAACACCCGTCCGTTAATCTGCATGCCCGACAAATGCGTGATCGCCATGGCTGCCCGCTCATGCGAGTCGTACTTGACAAAAGCATACCCCCGTTCCTGCTGGTACTTGAAATCAACAATGTACCCAAAGTTTTGCAGCATCGTCACCAAATCATTAGGTGACGTGAAGGGAGCCAGGTTGCCGATATACACCGTTATTTGCCAGCTAGGGGTTTGGTGCAGCACCGCTTCGTATCCGTTGGCATTGACTACGTTAAGGGATCCCATGGGGTTGACCATATGAGGTTGCGCGTGGTTGCCTTGGTTCATCATGAAGCCCGCTTGTTTTTGACTCGCCCAGTTACAACGAATGGCACGGCTTCCAAGCCACTCGCCATCCATAGAAGACAGCGCTTGTTCAGCGTCGGCTCGCTCCCGGAAGGAAACAAAACCGTATCCTCTTGAGCGGCCGGTAGTCATGTCCCACATGACCCGAGCTTCAACCATGGACCCGTAGACCGAAAATGCCTTGGCAAGGAGATCATCATTAACTTCGGAGGAAAGATCTCCAACAAAAATGTTGAAATATTCAGGGTCCTTTGTAGCCTGCTGAGTCTGGTACGCCCAGTTGATTTTAATTTCCTAGCTCGTTAGCAGATGCATTGACTCGAAAGGGCCATACTTACAGATTGATTCAGAGTGCGGCCATTCAAGGTGTGAAAAGCCAAATCAGCGCCAGCATTTTCCTCATACTCAACGAATGCGTAGTTGAATCCCCGTCGGTTCTTGTCAGGAAAGATCTTGATTGACGTGACGGTGCCAGTGACTTTGAACAGCTCACTGAGCATATCCTCGGTCACGTTCTGGTCTACTCCGCCCACATAAAGAACTCGCTTGTTGATTTCACGACCTCCATGCGAGGCATTAGCCGGAGCAATTACAGGGGGAGACTGCATCTGGGAAGTCTGGGAAGGCGACATTTGGTTCTGATTGAGGGAAGGCGAGGCATGCTGAGCAGACTGCTGTTGCTGTTGCTGTTGCTGTTGTTGTTGCTGTTGTTGTTGCTGCTGCTGCTGCTGCTGCTGCTGCTGAGGAGGAGGATTAAAAGTGGGTTCGTTTGAAGCCATGATGAGAGTGGGTTTTAAGTACTAGACAACAATAGAAAGAATAGAAAGAAAGAGGTTTGTAAACAAATGAAAGGTAATTGAGCTTTTTTATCTCTTGACAATGGCTCTAGGAGGAGCGGAGAGCGAGGAACCTAATAGCAAGAAGCGAAATAAAAAATGTAAAAAAAAGAAGAAAAAAAAAGAAAAAAATAGAAGAATACGAGCGGAACTATAGAGATATCATACACGATATGGTATATTATAGAATCCAGAAGGCCTTTGATGCTTGCAAAGAGGTTCTGCGAGTCGTGGTGGTGCAGCGGGAGAGAAGTTGGAAAGGAGGAAGAATCGAAATTTCCAAATTTTTTTTTCTTAAATAGACGTTTTTTTTTTTTTTTTTTTTTTTTCTCTTTCTCCATTGACTATTTATTCTGGTCGTCAGCAAATGGGGTCTGTCCGTCATTGCAATGGTCATAGTCGTGGTCATAGTCGTGGTCATGATGGGGGTTGTGGTCATGGTCATGGTACAACTGCAGTCATAAATGGTCACGGTGGAAGAGAACGGTAACGTTTAAATGACAGCTCCCGCAACCAAACTCTAACGGTATCGCCAACAACTAAGACTTCACCACTCGCCAACTCCATAACAGGCCTATGGTGAATTATAAAGCGCTGGAGATGTGCGGTAAACTGGTTCACAGTGCAGTGCACCCGTGCACATGGAAAAAATAATGGGAATCGAGTATATATTTTCTACTCTAGCTGCCAATCGCCAGTGGTGGGTTCCGACTCCGCGCGTATGGTCTTAAAGTGAGCCTTAAGGGCTGAGGTATCACTGTCAAGGTTTAGCCAACGGTCAACGGTATCTACACAGTCTACGAGCATGTTCCAACCGGTTTCATGTGGAATTCAACAGTGCTACTGTATGGAACACTCTGGTTGGTTCTTAGTGAAGCCTAGACTGGGCCCAGACCCTTTTCCTTTGGCTGAATTACATGAGGTTTTGGCCGCTGAACAACTAAAGTCCGCGCATTAGACCAATGTCAACCAGAAATACCTTTGATATCAACAATTGAGCTTGAAAATGGGTTCAATGCGAAGCGCAAGGCGTAAAGCGTTAAGATTGAGAAAACGTTGTTTGTTGCCGACGTTTTTAACGATAACGCTCAAAAGGACAGAACCATCCGTAAAACCCTAACCTACACCAGCCGTACATTTATTTAAAATTTTTATTTTTTTCGTTTTTTCTTTGAAATTTTCTTCAGGCCCTTTTCACCGACTTCAACGACTTCAACGACTTCAACGACGACGTCGAGCTCTCCTCAACCAGCAGCAACAGCAGCAACAGCAGCGCACACACAAAAAATGTCTAAAACGGCTCTTAAAAAGTCAGAATCAGCATCCCAAAAGATCAACACAGCAGGAGACGATCTAGATGACGGACTTGACTACTCCTTTGACGAGCTCGCTGATGCCGCTGAAGAGGTGGATTCGAACGATCAAGCCGAAAAGATCGAGCAGGAGGTGACGTTAAAAAAGAGTGCCAGAAAGCGCAAGTCGGGCGAACAAGAAGATGACGACGACCAAAAAGTAGGGGATTTGAAGGCCGATGCTGTGGTGGAAAAGGCCAAGGGACAGAAGCCGATCAGTAAGAAGAGAAAGAGTGACAAGCTTGGTCAAAAGGTAAGTTTATTTTCTATTCTCTTCAAACATGAGATATTACAGTATTCCATCTTATATTATATTATACTAACAATGGGGTCGGTCTTATAGAAGAAGGAAAAAACTGAGTCCTTGGCAGATCAAAAATCAGGTTTGGCCAAACTGGAACCAAGCATGATTGCGGATTACATGGCGTCGAAAGTGCGGTTTAAGAACAAGGATTTGTCGTCAATAGAGCTGAATGAGATGCTGATCCCGGAGACGAGAATCAAAGACACGTCGGATTTCGTCTTGAAAAGAGATGATGAGAATTTTGGAAAGTTCATCCAATTCTGTAAGTGACACTTTTTTTCCAAGAGTTCTGAAGCTTTCAAGGCTTCAAAGGGTTCCACAAGAATTCTCTGAAATTTTTTGCTAACATACACACTTTTTTATTAGTCCTCAAAGATCTACTTCCAAGACCCGAGAAGGCATACGACCAACAGCATCAGAATCAAAATCAAAAGACCAACAAGAAAAAGTCAAAACAAACCAACCCAAAGCATCTCAAGTACATTTTAATCTTGAGTCAATCCGCACTCAGAGTATGCGACGTTACTCGCTCTCTCAAATCAATTCCTGGAGGCTCACTCAAACTAATCAAAAAAAATAAACTCGATTACGATCAGCAGGCCCTTGCTACAGGGTACAGTAGAGTTGCGGTATCGACTTCTGGAAGGATTCAAAAGCTCTTTCAAAATGAAATGTTCAAGCCTACCCAGATTGCGGCTATTGTGGCGGACTCGACGTTTCTGGATTCAAAAGTTCAAAATGTGTGGGATTTGCCTGATACTGTGCCCTTCTTGAAATCGATTATTGATGCCCAGCAGATCGAGGCAAAGAAACCGTTTATTTATTTGTACTAAAGAACTTTAGACAATGTTGATATAGAAGAGAAAAAAAAAAAAAATGTACAATGGATTCTTAAAAACCAGTCGTTAAACATGATTAGCTCTTGTAATACCCTTTTACTCTTGACTATTATATATTATTAACACAGTTTTGTAAATACATCTATTTGAATTCACTACACAATCATCTCTGTAGATTAAATCAGTTAACCCCAGCTCACGCCTACCGGTACGTTATGCCAAGGGTTACCGCCTAGGCAAAGTTAAGTCCCATGCTAGCCAACGCTTCCTGTTTAGAAGGCGACAACTTCGCCACCAGCCCCGACAACTGACCGTTGACCTCCGCATTCAACCTCTTAATTTCCGAAATAAAGTACGTTTTGGGATCCGAGACCGACGGCGCCGGATTAATAGGCGCAATGGACGTTGTCGCCAGTTTCGAAAACGACGACCCAAACGCCACCTCTTCCAGCTCGCGCTCCATAGCCACAACCGCCACAGAATCTGAATTCATGGGCGCCGCCAAATCGGTATGAAGCAGCTCTAGTAATACGTTCAGCGCTTCGGTCCATTTGTCGTTGTAATCGCCGTACACAAACTTGGGGTTTTGTGTTAGTAGCTTGGTAAGACCAATGGCTGCAATTTTGCGGTCTCGCAGGTTTGAAATCTTGACCGTGGCGGGGAGCAGAAATTTGGAAAAGATTTGCCCAAATACACCGTTTTGCGTGCCGTCAAAGAGATCGGCAGCGTAAACGGGGCCAAGCCCGTCCTTTTCGGCCGCAGACAAAAAGTAAATAGTAGACGATAAACGAGACACGTACTTGTCTGTAAATGAGCTTTGAAGTCGCTGCATAAGAAGGACTGCAATCTGGTTCAGGTAATCCTTCATGCCTGGGGAAGGAATGCTGTAAAGAATATAATCAAGCAGTCCAAGTCCATATCCATCGTTTACTTTGGATGCGATGAGCTTTTGAAATACACCCAGCAACGGCACCAGGTTACCACTTTCAATGATTGTGTTTCCTCCATGCAGGACGATTCCTTGTAAAAGTGAAACAAGCCCAGGAATGTTTCCACGAAGCTCCCAGACAGATGGAGACATAAGAGGCCGAATAAGCTGAACGTAGTTTGGGCTTAGTCCCTGTGACATTGGAGTGGCCGCAAGCACCTGCGCAAGAATCTGGAAAACGTATGGCACAAATTCAGAAACGTCTGTTCCAAGAATTTCCATAAAGGGCGGGAACAGCCCGCTCTCCAAGTTCTGTGCACCGATCGAGCCCACAGAGTACTTGATGATGCATCCAATGGCTTCGAACGTGTAATGTGAGAACTTGGGATTAGACGGGTTCTTGCTGATTTCACCCACGATAGCCAAAAGTGACTTGAGAAGGTTATCTGCGTACGAACTAGTCGCATCCTGCGTAGTGATGAGGATTCGCATTACACATCTCATGAGGAACTCGTTCTCGGCAATTTTTTCCGGCGTTGTACCCTTCATGATTATGGTAAATAAGTTTCCAAGCAGGCCTTGTGCAGCAGGTGCGATATCCATCTTTTCAAACATCATACCAGATCCATTGGTCTGACGGAGCGAAAGGATTTTCTCAATGGTAATGGCAGCATACGTGTAAACAACGTAGTCCGCTGAAAGCAAGTGCGCAGAAAGGAGAGGGAAGGCATCGCCTAGTTGTTCCTTTGTAAGCTGATTTCTGAACGTATGAATATATTTGATAGCATCCACCTTCAGAATAGGGTGAACATCATCATTGACCAAATCAGGAGCGACGTTCTGCGTAAAGAAAGAGACAACATCTACTAGAAGGTTGGTGGACGAGACACCGACATTAGTAACGTTACCCTTAGCAGCAATAGACGAAAACAAGTAGATGGCAGTGTCCTTTTGACGCCAAGTGTCACCAGTCGGGTTAGAGTTGTAATTACTGAGGAACTGGTTGACATATACCATGACAACCTGCGTAACCTTGGACTCGTTTTTATCCGTGAGCTCTCTAAGAAAGTCAATGCATGCACGTCGGCGAGTGTCACTATCCGATCCCTCCAAGTCACGTCTAGTGTATTCGATAGGGTCGTCTTCAAACATTTCTTCGTCAGACTGTTGCAGAGTTATGTTGGGCAAAAGAATACTCTTGATAATTTGTTGCAACACCTCCTCAGAGGAAAACATTTCTGCGTGTCGCGGTACTTTGGCAACTACAGTCAAAAAGACCAATGCCTTGCTGATGAGAATATCGTACTTGGGCTCGCTACCTGTGCTTATGAGTAGATTCCAAGTGCTTTCAACAAACTTGGAGAGCAGAGGTCCAAAAACGTCCTCATATCGTTGAGTGTAAAGCTGGAGTAGCTCACAGATGCTGGCCTTCAGAGTTTCTTGGGGGCCACTTTCTTCGTCATCACTACTGACCAATATGGGGTTGTTGTAAACGAGATACTTGTGAATAATTTCGAATCCTGCGTTCATGTTGTCTTCGAAAAACTCTGGGATATCTTGACAGTTCAAATCGTAATAGATGTTCATCATGTGGTTCATTGAATGAAAAAGCTCCACTAAAGCCGGCTTGTTGTTGGCATTTTGATCAATTAGCTTGTCAGTTGCAATTAGAAGAGAAAGAAATGGCTGGCAAAACTGATCAAGGACCATCTTAATTTCGGAAAAAAGGGCATCTGATTGAAACAGAGGGCGCCATCTGGAGAAAATGGAGTGGGCGACAGTCAGCACACCATTATTTGAAGAAATGTTAGTCTCTGATAGACGTGAAACAAGATCCTAAATATCCGTGATTAGTACTGAGCTTGCAAGAAAAATGGCAATACTTACTGGAATAAGATCAGTCCATCGTTCAGGAAAGTCACTGTCAGCAATTACACTGATGGCTTCACCGATCTGGGATTGTAAATTTGCAGGTAGCTGGATCATGAATCCAACAATGTGAGATTTGACGGCGTTAACATCAGACTCAGGAAGCTTGTGGTTGCCCTCTTCATCCTAAATGAATGTTAGCTACTTCATATAGAGAAACCTTTCGGGATCACTCACCATCCATCGTCGTTTGATGAAGTTCTTGAAAAATAAAGCACTGGCCAATCTTGTAGACATCTCCAGGCTTTCGTTAGCCACAATGTTCAGTACATTGACAGCGAACTGTGATTGACCTTCGGCTTCACGGAGTGATTTTTCAACTGAATAGAGTTAGCATGTTAGCAATTGGATCATTAAGAAAGGCATAATAAACGCACCAGCTTTGGCCTGACTGTGATCAAGGGACTGCTTGAACAGAACTATCAAACTGTTTTGATCCATGACTTGTACAAGAGATATAGCAGTTGTTCAGGGGTATATTTCAATCAAGAGGCTCGAGTAAAGCTCTCAAAAATACTAAAACTAGGAGGTTTGTAGGGAAAAAAAAAGGAAGAAAAAACAAGACTCCTATTTATTTGTATATTTTACAATTTTTTTCATGCTTGCACAAGCTGTGTGTATGTTAATGTTTTTCGCCTGTCGGGATTAGGGTTGCTACGGCAACAACATGACGATGCCTAACTAAATATCTTACACATTCACAGTCTCACAGGCTCACGGAGCCCTATGTACAGTACGTAGAAGGTCGCGATCTACACGAGTGGGCTTCAAGCCCTAATGGGTTGTAGCAGGCAGCGGTAGAACAGTATAGTACTATAGTTGCTTCTACCTGATGACAGTTTCGGAAAGCATCTTGATGGTGGAAAAACCAATGGTTTGATCTTCAAAAGTAATGGAATCCCTAGGCAACGAGTTAGCAATGACTGAGGTCTCTATATCCACATCTACACTCACTTCACCGGCGAGTATATCTTAATAGCTCGAACGTGAGTGTCTTTACCGTTCTGGTGGTTGCTCAAGATTCCAATGCGGAGGAGGAATGATTTCAAAACGCCACTATCAATCAATTAGTAAAGATCCACGACTAGAAAGAACACTTACTCGTCTCTTAGCGAATCCATGACGATACAGATCCATCCTTGAGGCTCGAGGAGGTCTATCACTACGACTTCCTGTAGCGAATGGAACCCTGTGCCTGATAAAACCTGAATTTTAGAAGGAGTGTACGACTCGTCCATCGCATAGTCCATGTATATACTCAATCTCTCAATGGAAACCCTCTTGGAGAAATGAATATCAATGTAATGAGGCTGCGGGCCGTCGCTCTGCCAGAACTTCAGAGGGTCGTCATCACATAGAGCCTCCACTCCTAAACCTGCCTTGTGAGAGGAAACGGACCAAGACGCTAAGTTTCCAATATCAACCAAGCCTAGGCCCTCCATGTATCGAATGCCTAGCATTGTCAGCACGTTGATCTAGTTAAAAGAGCCTTCACTGCTTACCCTTTGCATAATCAAGCTCCCAGCTCTTGTCGTCGTCCACCGTGTGGTCAGAACACTCGCTTCCACTTGAAATCTCATCGGTATCCATTGTTTCTTCTTCCATTGTTCCACGTTTTCTGAAGGATTCTCTTAAGGATTCGAGATCTAGATTTCTTCGTAGAACAAAACCACATAAATTAAATGCTATATATTCCTCCACAACATTTCCGTTGTTGGTGATTTCAAGACCTTGCCCTGAGTTGAGTTGGGATCAAAAAATCAGGCTCTTTCCTGCGCTCTCGTACTAAATTTCACCATCTTTCACATCTTTCGCCTCTATGAGACAACAGCATTCATTCAGTTATACAGCTCTGATCATCTTGCCGTTGTATTAATACTGAAATTCTCCTCTCTACCTTTTTTTTTTCCTTCTTTCCGTGCGGAATAATAATGCCTGTTTTAACCGGAACTCGTTGACATTGGTTTCACAAGCATCGATCTTTTTTCAACTTTTTCATACCAGTGATTAGACGACTTGAATAAAACTTCTGGGAGTCATAGTATAATCCCCTGGTACTTATAGTAAGTGTGACTTCTGTGGGGGAAAGCAAGTGTTCTAACATTTTAGACCATGTCTCGCACAACCAAACATGCGCCTGCTAGCTCCTCTGGCCTGGGCGGGATGTTCAGGTCGATAACGAAAACTCTCAAAGGCGGCCTTTCTCAGGCCAGTCCAACGCAAGTCCAGCCTACTATTGTGGGAGGAGCATCTGATTTACAAGACTTATTAGAAAGAGTCAAATCCTCAAACACTGTGAGCGAAAGAATTCAAGCTGCCGAAAAAATACAAAAGTCAATAGAGACTTTTTCAGTCTCAAGCATACCCGAGATATGGTATTCTGTAGACGATATGGTCTCTAGTTCCTTTTCCCCTCAGTGTCGACGAGCTGGTATTCAGCTCATGATTTCCTGTATTCAGCGAGACGAAAACTCACACGGCAGTCGCATGTCATATTATAATTCTATCATTGACAACTCAAACCTGCAAGATTTCGACCTTCAGCTGAAAGCTTTCAAAGAATTGTCCAACAATGGTACCAACTTGAGAGACTTCTTTCTTTCCCAAAGCCGAATACCCAAAGTCTTGTCAAGTTGGTTCCAAAGACTAGCATCCGAATGCCAAGATATTCGCATAGGCCTCAAAAATGACTTGGCAGAGGCATGGGGCACCTCTATGGAAGAGAACTTTCACAGTTTTCTACAATTCCTTACCGAAATATTTCGCTATAACCATTCCCTCTTCAACAAAGTCGAAATTTCAGTTCTTGTCAAAGAGGCCACTTCAACATGTCGAACAACTAACAGCGAGTATGACGTCCAATACTGTTTAGCATTCATTGATGTCGTCTTGTCTTATGCGTTTGTTCCTATCGAAAATCTCCCTGCTCTGTTAGAAGTCTTGTGCGCAGTTGCTGGACTACCATCTCGAGCCGAGCAGGCCTGGAGCTTGGTCATTAAGCTTTCAAAAAGCTACATATCTAACAACACTTTTGCTGGGTTATACTCCATCCTCGAGACTACGGAAGGTGAAATCAACTATAATACTATGAGAGGTGCGGCTGTATATCTTCAGCGTCTGACGCTGTTTTATGTCGAACAAAAGAGAGATGCAGAAATATCAATTGTGAGGGTAATGAATGCCTACAATCTCTCGTTAGCCAGCGATAGTATGAGGCACAAGTACGAAATCTGCTGCTGCATATACAACCTTCTCAAAGATGAGAAAACTAGAAACAAGTTCACTTATGACATATGTGAATCGAAAGACTATTCACCGCTCGAAATAATTTACCGCATAAGCAAAAACCCTCTCATACACAGTGCAGCATCACACGCCACAACCAGTGAAAACGAAAAAGAGAAGGATGATCCTGAAAAGCCGTCACTATCTGTCACAAATAGTGATTTGATCAAAAGTATTACCATGAAGTTCCAAGAAATTTTTGCTCTTCTAGGTGCGATCTATGATTCGAATACCTTTCTGGGACCCAAATATGTTGTCGTTGATTATTTCGTGGACATGTCGCCGTTCATCGACGAATCGTCAGCCCTGATCGTTGTCAACTATTTCAGAGAAGCCCACTACTGCAATCCACTGTCCAGAAACTGGATCCGTAACACCGACGAGCTATTGAAACGATTTTTTAGAGACTCAAGTAGAGGAACTGCTGTTCGCCAACGAGTTCTGGATGTCACAAACGATATTTTCGAACTAGCCCAAGAAATCTGCGAGCCTTCTGACGTTTTCGATCTTATTGATAAGGTGTTTTACAATGTGGAAGGAGAGGTCGATAATTCAATATTCCAGAGCTTATTGCATATGTTTGAGGAAATTTCAAAATCCTCCAGTATCAGTGTTTTAAATCATATATCGGCCATTTTCTTAAGGTTCTTTCCTGACGTCAAGGACAAAACCTCTTCGAACTCAGTTGAAACTGGCGCTACTTCAGTTACCTTGGTACCCACTACCAACAGTGAAATGACCTATTCAGTGGGGTGCCGTAAGCAAATGGTTGTTGCAGCCTTTTGCAAAATATTTTTCGGAACCTTTCGATCATCGGCTGTAAAAGCTCACAGTGTATACCACAGTCTTCTAACGATATGCGAGAGGTCTTTAGATGATCCTATTTCATACGTTGAGGCAGCCCGTGTGCTTTGTAGACTGCGAGCATCTGCCAATAATTACATTTTCGTCACTACTCCAGTAAACATGGACGGCCTTTCCGCCAGTCTAGGCCGCAACCTTACCGGTGTTTCGGATACATCTGTTTATAAAGCAGAAATGTCGTGGTGGTATCCAGAAACTATTCCATACCTCAATGAAGAAGATCTTGAGGTGCCTTCCTATGTGCTTAAAACGCACATTGAAGACATTTCTAATACTAAAGCTCAAGAGTATGAAATTGACATATCTTTGTGGTTCAACGAGATCTTACGTGTTATTGAGCATGGCGCTCACTGGGAAATTTACTCATTCATTTGGGCACATTTTGGGCCTCAGCTAGCCAACGTTCAGCTATTTTACAGGTCAGGGTGTGACATTCAAAAATTAAGAATTGTCATCTGTGATCAGATACTTCACTCTTCAAAATCTCCTGAAATATCATTTCCTAAAGATGTGTCGCGAAACGACATCAAAGTCACTCTCATCCGCACTACATCATCTCTTCTTTCTTACCATGACCAGTTTTCAAAGCGAGATGAGGACTACATTGTCATGGCCTTTGTCGAGGGTCTCTCTGCATCTGAAAAGGCGGTAGTTCCTTGTATTCATGGGCTAGTCGTGTCTTGCTATGAACTGCCATTATCAATCAAAAAGTTCTTGGGACAGATCTTCATCAAGTTCCAGACAAAAATCACAAATTCAAGTACAAGTCCGCATATATTAGAATTTCTGCTATCTCTCTCCCGGCTTCCATCTTTGACGGACAATTTTACTCAGGATGAGTATAAGCGTGTCTTTGGAATGGCGATAAAATACATTCAATACGCCTACGATTTGGCGCAAAAGGAGCAGGGTCCGGAAGCAAAAGTTAACAGTGCCAAACCAGGAATTGGAATTATTCGGAACACAATTGATTCTTCAAACAACAAGATTCTATCACAGTATCTGCTGGTTCTGGCATACAATGTTATTGCGACGTGGTTTTTGACTCTTCGTTTATCAGAAAGAAAGTACATGGCAAAATTCATCATTCGAAATTTGATACTAGCTGAGGGAACCCCAGATACCATTGATACCCAGAGTTTAGCCTACGTGGACCTCATATCACGGTTCACGTACTCAAATCTTGATCTAACCGTTCAGACTACTATGGCACCAACTACTCAATCTAATAGTATTGTTAAGCAGTGGATTTATGGTACAAGTATTGTATCTATCGCTACAGATCCGCAAATAGGCGACTCTCAAGTCACAATTCGCCGACCAACAGGTACATCAGCGTTCAATCTAAGAATTGATGAAAAGATGATACCAGCATGGCTAGAAGAACATTATTTGAAGCTCCGAAAAAAAAAGGATGAAGACTCCATTTCTCTTCGTCTTGGTACTGAACTTCATGAGAATTTCACTCCCAATCATTTTTTGCTTCAACTAATGATTCCCATCGACACTCAGCAGTCGGTCAAGCCACTTGCGATTCCAAATGACCCAGCCACAATCCGAGCCATAGGTGCATTTGATCGCACTCCTGTTGTTGATTTTCATAAAGTGGGCGTCCTGTACGTTGGCCCAGGTCAGCGTGAGGAACTGGAAATTTTGGGTAATTCTGTTGGATCTGTTCATTACAAGCGGTTTTTGGAGGGCATGGGTAGACTTGTGAGGCTTAAAGATAATCGCAAGATTTACGCTGGAGGATTGGACATCTCGTCTGACATTGACGGAGAGTACGCATATGTCTGGAATGATAAAGTTACGCAGTTGATTTTTCACACCACTACCATGATGCCCGCTCCTGCGAATCCACATGATGTCAGCTTTGCAAGCAAGAAACGCCACATTGGAAATGACTTTGTCAACATTTTTTTCGATGAGTCTGAATTACCCTTTGAGTTTGGCCTGGTAAAGAGTCAGTTCAACTTTATCAATATATCAATCACGCCTATTTCTTGCACATTTTCACGCAGTGCATCTTTCATTGATCAAATTAATGGATTGTCCGAAGGCAAGGCTGGAGAATCAAAAATGTTCTACAAGGTACGGGCATTATGTAAACCAGGGGTTCCTGCGATTTTTGCAGCTTGTCATCTCAAGATTGTGTCTGAGGAGAGTTTGGCGGTTTTTGTTCGAAACCTTGCCATTATTTCTAGCAAATTTGCAACCGTCTGGAACTCTCAAGGCGGTTATATCTCTCATTGGCAGTATCGACTGGAGCAAATCAATACGCTTCGAGAAAAGATATTGGCTGAGTTGAATAAAACTGCTTCAGGAGAATCATCTACAACTCAGAATGTGCTCCAGCCTAAGCCTACCCATCAGCGTAGCGAGTCTACTGATAAAAAAGACGACATCTCGAAATCGTTTTTGGATCAACTGAGCAGCGCACCAGCAGTAGCAGCACCAGAGAAGCAAAGTGATAAGCTTTCTAATGGAAATAACTCGGGAGTCCCGGCGTTTTCTATGGATGAGCCCGATGAGCAGGATAGCGACTTGCCGTTGTTACGCACCCTCGATTTTTCGCACTTTACATGATTTGAGAGAAGTGATATAGACTACAGGTGGTTATGATTGTTTTAGCAGATTATTTCTATTATTTTATTTATTTTTTATTTTATGATAATTCCAAGGCCAACATGATCAAGATCCCAAAGGTTCGATTCGAGTTAATTTGGGCGTGTACATGGGCGATAGAACATCCCCACATTTCTAATAATTGACTAAGCTACCAGATGGGATATCAACACGATCGCGAAATACCTCGAAAAAAACATAGATTCGCGTCTAAACGAAATATCCGAAAGCTTTTATCGAACCGATGGATGACTCGTTCAGCTCGAGCCCGCGTCCACCGCGTACACCTAATGCGTCTAACCATAATCGTCGCAGCATAGTACTGGCTAGTGCAGGTGGTGGTGCGCACACTCCCAGAACTCCATACGCAACCGTCCATAAAGCGCGTATGATAACCTCTACAATCCGACGGCGACGACGGCAACACCAGCTAGAAGAGGTCATGACTCCGTACGCGCTGCGCGCTCGGCAGACTCTGGCTAATACACCGGGTAGGAGGGCACGACTAGGGGTTGGCGACGACGGCATTTTTCAGCGTGTAAGTCCAAGAGACGAGTTGAGGACGTTGAGCCGGGTATTGGCTCGAGAGCGGCAGGTCAGGGAAAAGCTTGAGGAGCTTAATCGCAAACAGGATCTGGAAGTCAGTGGGGGGTCGGGACCGGGTTCCCCGATTGAAGGCGACGCTATACGAGAAAGTACTAAAACACCTGAAATTGCTGAGGAGCTTTCGAATGCAGAAGATGATGATGAAGACATTGAAGAAATGACTCCGATACGGCATTCATCTAGACGTGCACCGAGTAGAGACCTGGTTATTGAAAGTAGGAGCGTGACACCGGAAACGGTTGGAAATATGACCATGAATCGGTCAATGAACATGAGCCAACTTGAGATTGAGGTTCCAAGAAACGATCAGTACGACCGACTGAGTTTAGGCAAACGGATGAGTGAGGCCTTTCCTGAGTTTAATCTTACGCAGGCTGAGGAGGATGAAGAGCATGAGGACGAGGACGAGGGTGAAGTTCAAAATATTCTCGAGGAAGATTTCGAAGAGCAAAGGCGAAAGGAGAGCATTCCATTTGTTATTGAAGTGGACGACTTTGAGATAGCAGATATTCCCGATATTCCGGACGAAGCAGGAGACTTTACAATCGGCAATGTGAGTGATGATGATGGTGTTCCACTTGAGAATGTTGAGGAAAGGGCGGCGTCTGATATAGATGTTGATGAAGCTGAAAATTTTCAAATCGCAGAAACAAATGTCGAGGATCCTGAAAACCTTCATACCGTGGAAGCAGATGCCGAGGATCCTGGAGATCTTCACATCGTAGAAACAGGAGCTGGTGAGAATGTCCCATCTCTAGACAGTAATCCATCGATAGCAGATGCGAATGATTTCACGACTGAGGACGATCATGAAGCATATACACACTACGTGGACGATGATCAAGATATCGATATAGATCAAAGAGCACCATTTGACACACCGACAGCACCAGAGCACCAATCACTGCTGAAAAGTTTAGTCGGAATTGACAATAGCCCTTACCAATTCGACCCTACTTCAAATGAAGTTTTGACGACCCGAGCGCGTCCAACAAACCTGGGACCCAGAGAGCCTAGAGCAAGACCAACGATTCCTGCCCGCATTATAAAAGATTTAACAGCATCCATGTCTTCTCGCAAACTACATCCGACCGCTCTTGCTGAAATAATGAATGCATCTGAGGAATTTTTTCAACAAGCAGGGCTTGATCTAGCTGCCTATGCGAGGCACTCGAAGCGAAAAAATATAGATGCTTTGGATGTTTTACAACTTATGCGAAGGCAGCGTGCTACCTCTAGTACAGAGTCTCCTTTTGTGCTGGCAAAGAGGTATCTGCCGCAGGAATTGGTTGATGAAATCTTGGATGCTACGTCTAAACTGAACCTTTCATGAATTTTTGCTGTTTTGGAAACCCACACATATTTATTATTTATTCTATTCTATTCGTTACTGAACAATGGACAATAGACAACTCCTCCTATTCATTAACTGCTATTGTTATGGTTTTTCATCATTGAGCTTATGTTCAAAGTAATTCTCTTAGACGTAAAACGAAGCATTAGGCCGAACGTTCAATTCTTAAAGTTACACCCAACAAGAAGAGATGTCATAACATACAACAGCAGCAGCACCTTGAACTATGGAACCCATGAAAGTCTCATGTATAACTTCACTTGCCATACACTCATATACCACATTCACATATCCATATTCACATATCCATATTCACATATCCATATTCGTATATTTTATATATAAGAGATGGCGATACAAAACACGGTGTTGAGTTTCACATGCCATTTCATGATTTCGCTACCAGTATTCCGAAGCTGAGTATGATTACGTAATTACTTACTAACACTGCCCAGACACAAGATCCTTTCGTGACTTGTTTTCTCTGAGAGAAACCTCCATCTTCGCTCAATTTATATAACGGTACTACCATCCCTTTTTCCTATTTCTTCTCAATTACTCTACTGATATGAGAGCTACCTACTGAATTATTGTTATTTCACTTACACTTTAACTGCGGCCTTCTGTCTGGCTACCATTGCACCCTCAAAACACAATCAATAGACTAGATCCCGGCCCCGCGGTGGTAAACCTCAATGCCATTTCCCTCATTTTCCCAAATGTTCAACCAGGGTTCCTCCTACTCGTCTGTGCCAACCGAAAACTCAGATGCAATCTCTAACAGTTCCAATGGCTCTGCCTCGCCAGAAACTGAATCCGGGGATCCGCAACAACTAGAGATGATGCCGGAATCGGCTCCTCCCGGCTCAAAATCCAACAACACAACCCCTAATACTCAAAGAAAGTCTTCTCGCTCTAACACCAATGCCACTCCTATGCTACAAGCGGAAGATACTGCCGAGATCTTGTATTCAAACCGTGCGTCGTTGAACGTTGGGCAAGTTTTCCGCTACAAGATCACATATACGCCTCCGGAGTTACCTGCCGACTCAAAATCTTCTGCAGATAAATCATTATGGCTCAAAGTAAAAAACATTGAGGTAGTGGCCTTAAGAGCTGCTTTTTTAGCCGGCCCATTTATACTCTATGTCGACGTGCGTCCTGAAGATTACGACCAAGATACGAAAGCCTACTCTACAGCAGATCAACCAATGTATGAACCTCAGCTGAAACCTGGCCAAGCGTTCTATGCTGAGCTTTTCATGAATAAGAATGTGAAGCAGTATACATGGTATGTTGATGTCGTATCTCAAATCATCTTCTCCAATACGGCCCAAGTTCAATTTGAAGTTAGTGTGGGAACTTCTAAGGACGTCTTGCATCATTCACTCAGTGAACAGAACAATAATATTTCCCAGTCCTCTTGCATTCTTGTCAATAGACAGGACACACTTGATCTATGGCATACTCCAACCCCCAAGTCTGACAAACCCCTTCATCTCGTGGTAGTCACGCATGGCCTACATTCGAATACTGGGGCAGATATGCTGTATCTCAAAGAGTCAATTGACAAGGCGGCAAGAATCTCTGGTGAAAATATCATTGTCCGAGGATATTTTGGAAACGTACGCAAAACGGAAAAGGGCATCAAGTATCTGGGAAAGAGATTGGCAGAATACATTGTCCATGAATTGGCACCAGAAAATCCTGGAGTTCTTCCGCCTGTAGAGAAGATTTCGTTTATTGGGCACTCGTTGGGTGGACTTGTGCAAACTTTTGCTATTGCATTCATTGCTGTCCACTATCCGAATTTTTTTGAACGGGTTCAGCCTGTGAATTTCATCTGCCTTGCATCGCCACTTCTTGGAATCTCTAACGAAAATCCTGGCTACGTGAAGTTTGCATTAGATCTTGGCTTTGTTGGAAAGTCAGGCCAAGATCTTGGCTTAACCAGAAAACCCACTCTACCAGGGAAGCATTCAAAACCTTTACTACAGATTCTGCCCACTGGCCCTACGCATAAAATTCTTCTCATGTTCAAACATAGAACGATTTATGCTAATGCTGTTAATGATGGTATTGTACCGCTTCGTACGTCCGCACTGCTGTATCTGGACTGGAATGGTCTATACAAAGTTGAAAAAGCTAAAAGAGGTGAAGACACAGGGACATCTCCAACGCATGTCACTGACGAAGGGCCGCCTCCGGGCATGGTGGTAAATCCCAAAAAGTACGAAATGGAGCATCCAGGAGAACATTTGTCTCTAGGGCCGAGCTCAAAAGATGACGCAGTAGACGGTGGCGAGGAAGCTGATTACGACAGTCCTGTAGGAAAAATCCCTGACGGCGAAGATGATCCATTAACGACAGGTGAAATAAGCAATGACTCGTCGCATACAAAGGAGAGTGGAACAGGAATATTTGGTGCGTTCTCCAACTCTGTTTCTCAGCCAGTTCAATCCATGTTTTCATTCTTTGCTCCTCATGCCGGTGTCCACAAGCCGCCTAAAATCTACTCCAGGGGTCAAACTCGAGCAGCAGCCCCAGACGACATTGATGATGAAGCGCATAACGCACAGTCTTCTGCATCCTCTTTGAAAACCATTCGAGCTGGGGGTGATCAAGACTCAAAAACCTCTAAAAGTAATGACCAGTCTACTAGTGAGCCACAACATTTCAAGACTAATGATAAAAAGAAATTTCTGACTGCCACCGGGGACACAATCCTCGTTCCCAAAAAAACCTCAGTGTTTGAGGCTGGTGTTTCAGTGCTACTTCCTCCGCTCCCGTCCCAAACCTTCATCATGGACCCTGCGTCCCGGCCGTCTACAATATTCCACGACCGAATTTACCATGATTACGATCTTCCTCCTCCTCGACTCAGAAAACAAAGTTCCATGTTTAATAAAAAAGACGAAGTGGTCGATAAATCCAAAATGGAAGAAAAAATGGCCCGCGAGTGGCACAGAGACATGTCGTGGCGCAAGGTACTTGTGCGCCTCGAACCAGACGCTCACAACAACATTATAGTGCGCCGACGGTTTGCGAATGCGTATGGTTGGCCGGTAATTGATCATTTGGTGAAAAATCATTTTGCTGGTGAGCCTACTACTCCTACTACTGTCAGTAGTGCGGCGAGTAGCATCTCTCTCCGAAATCATGTGGGAATATCTGGACATACTCTCAATTCTGCTTCTAATCGCGTCAACTGTTCACCAATGGACATTATCTGGGGTAACTCTCACAAAAAGTCGACGCCATCCGAAAAAGAACTTGAAGATAAAGCAGAGGGCAAGGATAAAGGTTCTAACAAGACATCTGATAAAGGTTCTAAAGAGACATCTGATAAAAAGGATAAGTCAATAGCAAAGGATAGTGAAGTAGCTCTAGAAGCTGAGAAGCCCGCAGATTCGAACATTGACACTCAGTTGCCTACCAGTAGCAGCAGTGATGTTACGTCGCATAATCTCGACATGCTCTCAAACAACCACTCCCGGCAATCAACAAACAGTAGCACGGACTCCAGCGGCAGCTCAAATAACAAAAGCGCTTGGCAATTTCATCTTGACAAGGAGGGGGAAGACTCTGAAGATGAGGGACTCCTATTTACTATGGGTAATGTTTTTGACAACATTCGAGAAATTGGAAACTTCAACTTCAATGCACTTTCACTGGGTGGCAATGATACTGATAAGTATGCGCAGGTATCTACGTCAGACTCTAGTCGCTATGAAGGCGGGCATACTGCCATGTTTGAGGATTCAGATGAACAAGTTGTTGGATATGCTGATACAAATAAGGCGAATGGTACTGGCTCACAGGCTTGGAGCCACCAATGCACAAATTCTGCTAATTACCAGGATGATGATAATCCGCACGGCTTGGAGGATGAGTTTTCAATGTATGGACCTTTGAATGGCGACTCTATTGAAGAGAGACTAGCCAAGCAGGGATTTCCGTAGCTCAATCTTTGCCCATGTTGTTTGTATTTTCTCTGTTTTTTTCTCATGATTGATTTTTTCACTTGTATTGTTATCTGTTTATAATTTATATGAATTGTACAGATGTTTGTATAACTGAAATGCATTTTTTTTCTTTTCTCTCTCTCTCCGTAATTATAGTAATACCATTTACATATATATATATATACTTCCATTTCGAACTAACGAATGCCTGCCTCTCTTATGTTACGAAATCCTATCTACTCTTCGATGAACAACACCTTGAATTTCATTCTCAGTGAGATCATTAAGAAGTAGCTGCTGTTTTAACTCCTCAAACTTGGCAATACTGCTCTGAGCATTGTCAAGAGCAGAAATTGTGATTCCACCTGTGTCGGAAGTAACAGGAAGAGCCAAAACCGTTGATAACTGATCAAGACTAAAAAAAAAATCAACACAAAAAGTTAGCGTCTTTGACTTCACTTGTAAAAATTCAAACCCGAAAAAAATAAAATAAAAAGCACATACCGCCTAAACGAAATTTCTGATGGTAACCTGAAAGCAGCCCATAATTCTCCAATATCCTTTTGGAGCTGGATGCCACCGCTGTATGAAAACTGGTTTGCTGAAATGATGTAATTCCAGTAATACTTTTCAAGATCCTTTGCAAACAGGCGAACAACGCGAATATAGTCATGAGGCGAGAAAAAGTTGTACAAAAATGTCAAGAGCGAAGAAATATGCTTAATGGGCTGCGAAAGCTGTCGAGACGTACCTAATGGGTCGACATCACTGGGTTCTATACTTTCTGCCCAGTCGTTTCTACCAAAGAATGTGTTAGAAGAGAAAAAAAAAGATGAAATAAAAAAGAAGCACTTGATCCCACATATACACACTTTCTGAAATATTCCTTCATGGAATGTTGGAGTTCTCTCTTCAAAAGATTGACCATCGTTTGCTCTACCCGTGCCAGTAAAGTTTTGTAGCCGGTGTTAGTTTCGTCAAACACAGTACCTTCAGAGACATAGCTGGACAGGACTGGATGTGTGACAGTAGCAATGGCTTCCACAGATTTCTTATCGAGTTTTTGTTTACTCGAAGACAGTGTTGTAATATCTTCCCAGAGTTCGAGGAAAAACTAGACGCACACATGTTAGCATTCGAAATCAAATAAAACAAGAAAGAGAAGAAAAGAAAAATAAAAAAAAAAGAATATTTACCTCTTCGTCACCCCATTTTTCAAGACAGTAAGAAATGTAGCCTAAACTTCCAAAAATTCTACACAGCCGTTCTAATCCATTTAATCCGGTGATGAGTTTGAGATTTTCCGCAGATACACCTCCAACAGCACGCGTGAAGCTTGAAGACATGGAATCAAAAGCGTCAATGGACTCCACGAGCCGCACATAGTACTTGTCTAAAAGGCTGACCTGTACTGCAATAAAATATCTTAGTCTGAATTTCACTGACGTGAGAGACGAGTAATGTTCAGTAATAGTTTCCAGTAAATCCTTGAGGTTGACAGCAGACTCTGTCGGCTTTGTTTCGGACGAATCAACCGTGTCATAATCAATTTCAAAAGCATTAGGTGACTCTAGAATTTCCGCATAGCGATCCATAGCACTTTCCGTTTCTACAGCTAACCATTGCTTGAACCAATCTTCGTTCGATAACAAATCACCACTGATTCCACGCCATGACTGTCTACCATAAGGCAAAAAGTAGTACTTTTCTTTCAGCGCATTGTCAAACATGACTGCCTCATAAACCAGGTGAGATAACAACTGTGGGGAGTCTGTGACCTCAAAAAAGAGAGCAAACATTTTCCGTCGAATGGAAGGCAAAAAAGCTACAATAAATTCATAAACACCATTTCGATCAGCAAAGTGTGTGGATTGCTGGAGCGACAAAGTCACAGGGCCAGTTAGAAATTCCATGTGGGAATCCACAATGTTGATGAAATGGTGAAAAGCCCATTCAGGCTTGTCTGGTCGATTAGTGACAGCTGTGCCTTCGAAATGGTACTTGAACCGGAGATCAATTGGCGCAATTAAGGCTTTGAAGGAAGCCAGAGGCGTTGGGAACTTTGATGGTGGTTTCACTTCGCTTTCAGTATCCAGGTAGCTTTTGAACAGCGCCGAGAATTCGTCACTGTAATTCGTGGGTACAGTAGAGTTGGGCCATTTCACTTTTTCGAAAAAAGTCTTGAACTCGGTGTCAAGATGAGCTTGGAGCTTTCCTCGGACGTTGGTCTCAAAGTAATGCAGAGTTTTGAGTGCCACGTTTTTGTTTGCGACGCATTCCGATTGTTTGAGAGTTCTGAGTTCCGCTTCACGGGGTAGCAGCGACTTTTGAACCTGCAAGGCATTTTCAAATTTGCCAGGTAACAGTGTCGAAATGGTTTGGGCCGCATCCCGTACCTCTTTGGCAATAACCAAGCATCGCCTGCTTTCCGCCAGCTGCAAAATTTTCTTGAACCTGGTTTCGAAATCACTAAATATCGGATGGTCGAGAGGGTATTGCTGCTTCAATTGTGATAAATGCTCGTCAAACTCGACTGTGATGCTGGCACTTTTGTCAAAAATCTGACGGTCTTTGGCCCACGCCTCCAGCATGCTGTTAAATTTGTCAACAGAGCTTCGTCGGCTAGTCAGATTTGCTTGTCTAACTTGAACGAGCTATGAGAGTTTAGTATTATTGTATTCTAGGCTAGGGCCCTGAAAATGTAGTACCTACCTTTAAATTTGCGTCATCGGTGTCTGATTTTAGCTTACTGGTAACTGTGTCCAGTGTAGTTAACAGCTCATCAATGCTGGAAAACTTTTCATTAAAGAACTTTCTCGTCAATTTCGCCTCTGCCATTTTCTTTCTTAAATTTGTATAACATGAGTAAAGGCTCAATTTCAGTTGACACTTGGTTTCAAAGGTGTGGTGAGTACCCCAACCCAGCCCTTACCCACTCCACTGAGATAGATCTGATTTACTGGTACGTGCACGCGTTGAGCTCATCATCGTCGTCTGCATGCACCGGTCAAATCCCGAGGCAACGAGAGAGCATGATTAATGATTAAGCTTACAAGCGCTTGAACTGCTTGCCGTTCGCACTGCGTGGTACATGGGTTTGACTTGCTTATAATTGATACAAGAAACTCTTCTATATATACAGTATGCAATACAACCTATAGGTTCATACGCCATAATTGAGGAGATATCTTCGTTACGTGTAGAAGTCAAGTGCTCCACACCCTTCTCCTCGGTCAGACTCCCATGAGTTTAGATTCGGTTGCAAAGGAAATGACGTTTTAGTGAGAAAATGACACTCTCATCGTAAAAAACAAGCCATAATGCTTAATTGAAGAGGCACTTGAGAGTGAGCCTTTTTTCAACCTTTCGCATTCCTCTTCTTGTCTGCCGGTAATTGGCAATGTTGTGAATGTCACTTGTACTCACTAGCTTAATTAATTAGCAAGGGGATTGGCGTGAACCGTTACCGTCTTTATATACACAGGTTCTTTTGGCCTAAACTTTTTGTCCACTGGCAATTCTTCCAGAGCGGCGAGAGTAGTACTAGATCCTCCAATAACTCTTCCAAACACGGTGTACTTTCCGTCCAAGTGGACCTGCCTGTCGTAAGTCTAAGGGTGTTAGTTGGAGATGTACAAACCGCTTAGAGTACACAACTTACAATAAAAAATTGGCTGCCGTTCGTGTCTGGACCCGAATTGGCCATGGATACAACTCCCTAGAAAGTTAGGTCATGTTGAATCCATCAGAGTTGAGATACATACCCGGGATGTATGTCGAAGAGCCGGCTTTATCTCGTCTGCAAACTTCCCTCCCCATATTGATTCACCACCCTTTCCGGTACCCGTAGGATCACCCATTTGAACCATGAACCCTTTAATATTTCTGTGTATCTTTGTGTTGTTGTAAGATCCCTGAGCGCTGTGAGCCAAAAAGTTCTGTGAAGATAGGGTTAGTATGAGCATGAGTATGAAGGCCCGACCAGGAGGAAACAAAAAGAATACAAGCAAGCATACCTCAGCAGTTTTCGGCACTGACTCGCAGAAGACCTCTATTTTGATATCTCCAACATCAGTATGAAGCTACTGTCGTTAGTAACAAGCAGAGTCATTTGCTTCGAGCGTCCAGTTACTTACCGTCACCGACATGATAGCAAAGTGTGAGTTGTGATGGTCGCGATCATTTTTTTGTTATTTTCATTTTGGTCATTTCAAAAAAATGGTAATAATATTATTAAAATTATTATTATTAAAATCAATCATATTGACTTTTGCACCAGAAACTGCTACACCGCTCTCCAATCTCAATTTCGCAATTTTTCCTCTATTTCTTTGCTATTTTCTTTTCGCTCGAGTTCTCTGCAGTTTTCTCTATCATCTCTATTATTTTGTGCCTTTTTGGCCCTACTCACGGTTGTTTTTTGTACTAGAGCCCACATCAATTAGCGAGCGCACTCCACCTGGCCCAACTGCTACAAAATGCCGAGTTCCAATGGCGGTACGAACGTTCGACCCGTTGGCAAAAAATACATTCATTGGAAAGATCCCCAGATGGAACTACTATCCAAGTATCTTCAGGAGCACGTCGAGTACGCAACTTGCCCCAGCCTTGAGTCCTGTTACTACATAAAGCGCGATGTATTCCCGAACGACGACGAAGTCACACCAAAGAGATTGTTCGGCAAGATATGCAATATGAGAGCTGCATACAGGAGATCCGGAGGTAACACCTTATCAATTGAAATTACATTTAGGCGCAATATACTGACTATGAAAAGATTTACAGGAAGACCACATGGATACACCCAAGAAACGTCGGAGGAGGCGTCATTCGCACATGGATAGTATTTATACCGAGTTTGACATTAGGGCAGATTCTCCTGAAGGTAAGATATAATCTGAGTGGACCTAAAGCACTACTAACCAATTTTGTAAAGAAGAGCATGGCTCATTATCAAAGAAAGAATCTGGAACTCAGCTTCCCAGCGGAAGAATGGCAAAAGAAGTCATTCCGAATCAGAAACATTTTCAGCAGCAGCAAAGTCACGAAAAATACCCGCGCTCACCTGGAGTTTCTCTGGAAGGACCATTTCAACCTTTACCCTCTCGTAACATTGACTCGAGAGATGGCCTAACCTCCCCAACATCAAACCCAAGTACCAATGGTATGCCTAACAGATTTTTTTGCAATATATCAGAATGCTAACCAAATCAAGATTCAACTACGGCGTATGCTCAAGAGGGTATGATTACATTGCTGCGAAATAATCTTCTTGATCAGCTCAACCACTGGGACAAAATTGCGACCCGCATGTGTCGGAATAAATCACCACAGGACCTGCTTATTGAGTATTTGGACCGGAAAATGGAGCAAGACGCAGAAATGAATCGTATCCTAATTGCTTCAACAGAGAGAATGGTAAAATTCCAGGCCGATGCACAAGTGCAGTCGGCTGAATTGTTGCAAAAGTGCGCCCAATCATTAAGTTTTCTGTCTTCAAGGCGGAGCCCGGGAAATTCTACCTCCAATAGAGAACAAGAAGGCAGCGAAATTACTGATGAGGATGATGAAGTCCAGAATGGTGTACTACTTGCTTGATGTATGCAGCAAGCATCTTTTATATTTTATTTGCCATTTTCATGATGTGCGCGGGTAAACTTTGATCCCTAGAACTGGCCTGGTGCTGGTATATCTTGTGGAATCATATTGAATTCTGAACCGTTTTTTTTTTGGAGTTCTGCTCCTAAAGTCTTTTTTTCATCTTTTGGAGCACATTTCAACAAATATATTACTATAGTCTATTTCCATAGCCTAATTGTCCGTAATGGTTTAAATGCTGTATTTTCTTGTAAGTTAACGAAGGGCCCCGCGGTCTATTGCGGGCACAAGGCTTGGAAAGCAACACATTAGCTCTAATTGGTTTGAATACAAGAGAACGTGTGAAGCTAGTCTTATTATTGAGCAGGATTCATGTCAGAAATCATTCGCTCTGTCCATGCTGTCTTTGACCATTCGACACCTACGAAGTACAGTCATTTATGTACAGCAGTTGTATGTTATAGACTCCATTAGACTGCCACGGTAATATGGTATTGTGGTATGCTAGGGCCTTAAGGCATAGGCTACATTGCCGCTATACAGTTAGCAGCTAGCTTAGTCCATGACTGAGACTCTATGTAGCTAGCTAGGCTAGTCTAGCTTCCCAGGCCGCCAGGCCCAGGCGTAGATGATTGACGGGTCTGCGTGGGACTGTGTCTCAAACTTTAGAAGGCACTCTACTGAAAAACGACCAAAGTGTACAGCGGCTAGTACAGCCCAAATAGTAGCTTAGACTTAGTACGGAGTCGACTACATTAGCTCTAGTCCACTAGCTAGCTGCGGGATCTACATTTAAAAATTCACAAGTCACGAAGGCTTAAGTCGTCGATATCACAAGGAAAATTAACGGTACCGTAATAAAAGTATATAAATCCTCTAAGCTACTGTAGGTCTAGGTAGACTAAGGAACGGCAGATAGAACGCAGGTACTTGCGGCTTAAAATGCTGAGCTCTAGAAATCTGGAGAAAAAGTTGAGAACTGTGATGAAGGTTCTTGTAAGATTAGAGCAGACAACTAGCTGTGGATTATATTTGGTGTTCACTGGGTGTACTGCTCCTGAAGTAAGAAAAGTCTGCGGCATACGGTATTTCTTTAACTGACTTGTGATACATACTATAGCTGGCTAATACAGCGCAATACCTACCACCTTAGCTATTTTACAACGCCCAGTTGAGTTAAATGCTATGAGGATATTCACCAGCCTAGGCTACTTGAAACTGAGCTCTAGATTGAGTCCGTCAAGTTTGTCATGTTGGTATAGTAAGTCTAACAAATTGTAAAGCATGATGAGATCTCTTTGAGAACAAGTATGTCGTAAATTTGTTAAAAGCTGCTTTCAGAAATGCTAGTTAGAGACCTCATACCATTACTGAACAAATAAACAGTGATTTGGCTCTATTTTCTAACAATTGCTTTTGTTACTTTAATAAAAACCTCTTTTATCAGTTAAGGCATTATGGCCGAGTGGTTAAGGCGATTGACTCGAATATTTTCGTCGAGGTTATCAATTGGGATTTCCCGCGCAGGTTCAAATCCTGCTGATGTCGATTTTTTTGACTTCTGTCAGGTCCGGCCCTCGCTAGGCGTCGGATGCCTGAGTAATAAGCTCGAATAGGGGCCTGTTCCTATTCGGATGTGTGTATAATAAATAAGATGGTTTGAATCGAGCTAAATATCTTTCTTCTTTAACGGAACGTCTTCTCTGGGCCGTGATGCATTAATGATGAGGAGTGTGTGTGTGCGTGTAGCGTTCTTGTGTGCTTGTACGCTGCAACGAGTAATGTGAGAGTAGTGTGTGTGATAGAGCTTCAGCGCGTGTTGGGCTTAGAGCATGTATGGATGCTTGTAAAGTCATGCGCGTTCGTGCTGGACAAGCT
>JAJMKT010000253.1:0-31790 GCA_030563985.1 Geotrichum restrictum
ATGTCGTATTTAGTCATCTTCCCATTGTATCTCGCTTTGAGCTGGCTGGCTGTGCTTCTACCTCCACTGATGTTGCAGAAAGTTAAGTCGTAGTGTGTCCTCACTCCTGCTACATCTGTAACAATGTCCGTTCTCATGTTCTTCTCGTAAGGCCTAATCCTATCATCGTGATTACGGGACCTTTCGGGATCAGTGTATAAATTCATTCAATTTAAACTTTTTTAAAAGCCATATCTGAATTCATTACGAATTCATATTCAATTGCGAAATATCTGAAATATCGTTGAAATCTATCTACTGTATCTCTACGTATTCTTAATTGCATATATTCTAGAATATAGACTACAGTATTTCTGACTGCTCATGACATTTTATCTCAATTGATAACGTTTTTTTTTTTTTTTTTGGCTTTATGTTCAGCCGTACCTGTTATAGAAGGTCTACTGTAGTCTACTGGGACATACCGGTAGACTACGACGTCAGTTAACTTGGAGTTGGAGTCAGTTAATTAATGAAGACGGCCGGGTAATAGGGTATAGCCGTGCATTACAAGTGGCCGACGGTTTCCCGAGGGAAAATGAGCCTTGATTCATACAGTACAGTACGTACACGCCGGCGGCCGACCAGTTCAAAAATTGCAAACTAGTAGTCGCTTTTTGTCACATATTTTTCTTTATTTTTTTTGACAGAAAAAAATTTCAATTGTGATTCTGTAGTGCGCATATGACTGTGGTCAAGTTAACATGCTTCATGAATATTACAATATTGTCAACTTGTCAAGGCCTCGGGTAGACGGGCCCAGGTGCCAAACAACTGTTATCGCTTTAGTCGAGCAGTCGACTCTAGCTAGATCTACGTCCTCTACGTAATTAATGCACGCTCATAAATGGTCATTATAAATGGTCATAAATATGGTCATAAATATGGTCATAAATGCTCGATGGACAAACTTGTACTTATACTCTAATTACAGGGCAAAAGGCTGAATATGGAAAATTCTTTGCTATTTTTCTGTCTATTTTTTTACTTTGGGACGCGTATATCTACTCCAGAACTTAGCTTAGACTAGCCATAGATAGACTGAGTAGACTCTAAACAGGACGAGTGCTACTGGATTAGTCTAATCAATTACTGCAGTAGGAAATAGAAAAATAATAGACTAGAAAAAAGGTTAACAATTGATGAAATATTTTTCATGAATTCATATCGATATCCATGGTTTTTGTGTCTCGTCCTAAAACGGAAAACAACACGTTATAAACGGTCCTAACTTGAACTCTTGAGAATATTTTTTCTTTCCTTGGTTAGCAGTTGGAATGTTTTTTTTTTTTTCTTTTCTTGCGCTGGTCTATAGTCGACGACTCGACGTGCCCAGAGATGGCACGATCTAAAGAGTCTCGTTCTCATTATCTCGTTCTCATTATCTCGTTCTCATTATCTCGTTCTCATTATCTCGTTCTCATTATCTCGTTCTCATCAATCGATCGATTAATTGCACTGAGACGTTACAAAGAAAAGCGTTAACCAGGAACGTTAACTTCACAACCAGCCTCTCAACGCCTCAACAGTAGCTAACCAGGACACTGCAGTTTAGCTTATGGTTGGCCAAGTTAAGAAAAAAGTATAGAATTAATTGAAATGTGTATAAGAAAAAAAAAAAAAACTACCAGAATATCACAAAATTAAATGAAGCATAATAATTTAACAACCTAAGACTAAAGTTTTTGACAATAAATAGCATAATCAAACGCATTTAACTTACAGGAAGTAAGCAGCGGCAGCAACGACACCGGCAAAGACACCGGAGACGCCGACAGCAGCGGCACCACCCTGGGAGATGATGGTAGAAGAGCTAGTGACGTTGGCAACCTTGGTGGCAGAAGCAGTTGCGCTCTCAGTGATGGGGTGCACAGTAGAGGGCAGGACGGGGGTACCGTTAGAGACGGGGCAGGTGGTGACAGTCTCGGTAGTGTAGACCTTGGTTCTGGTGCAAGGGCAGTCAGTGACGGTGACGGTACCGGGAGCGGTAACAACAATGGTCTTGTTTCCCTCAACCCAAGAGGTAGCCTCAGGGCAGTAGGTGGTGTAGGTCTCGACAACGGAGGTAGAGGTGATCTCACAGGGGACAGTGACGGTGGTAACGTTAACGAAACCAGCGGAGGCAGCACCAGCAAAGGCAGCGACGGCAGCGACAGAGAACTTCATTGTGAATTTGGTTTGGGGTTGTTCGAAAGAAAAAAAGATTAGAAAAAAGTTTAGATATAGTTGTACTTAAAAGTAACGAGAGGTTGCAAGCGAGCGAATGACAAAGTTGTGGGTAAAGAGAAGGAAGGAAGGAAGAAGAAGGAAAAAAAAAAAAAATTGAAGCGAAGACCTGGCTTTATATATTTTTTTGTGACCCAGAGACAGGCCCAAACAAGGCAGAGAGTCTGGCAGAGTCTGGCAGAGTCTGGTAGACACCGGTTTGGCCGCTATACAGCGAGCTGGCTTAGCTGAGAGAGGCTAGTCATAAGGGTTGGGGGAGATAACATGCACTTGCAAACTGCACTTGCAAACTGCACTTGCAAACCTTAATGTAATTATAGCAACGAGATATGCCGCATTAGGAAAAGAAGGAATTGCAAGTGTGATCCACTGCCCGCATCGAAATAGACGCTAGTCCAAATGCAGCATTCTGGTTTCTTCTTTTGGGTGGCATGGCTGCAAAAAATCAGCCAAAAGCTAAACCTATTAGAGCATAGTTGCAAATATATGCACGCATAGTCTAAGTCTGGATATGCGCATTAAAGAGCATTAACCTTAATTAGGAATAAGCCTTTAGTCTACTGTAATTTGTAGCCATACCGTGGTAGCTATTTCACATTATATCAGCGTACATTTGAGTCTACATGCGTAGTTTTTGAAAACGATGTGGATATCGTGGTACAGTACTGCTGTATATTAGGAGCATTTATTCTCTGGAAAATGGTGGAGAAAGGCACCCGCAGAGACTCCATATACTGTATACATGGAAAACTTTGAATAGTCTATCCATTTGAACCCATTTTAGTCGACTACGTATGAATCCAGTTTATGTTGATTAGACGTACTGTACTAGGCTACTAGCTGTACGCGAAAGCCTGGGCCTGGAAGTTAATTAGACCTGGGCTGAGTGGACAAACTGAGTGGACTCCAGTCAATTGTTAGCAAATTCATATGAATTAATTCATGATCTATAGCGCATCCATGGTTGTGTGGAATTCAGTCCAAATCTGTTTGTTTGTTTGTTTTTGTTTTTGTTTTTGTTTTTGTTGTTGTGGTGACGAGTTCTTTTTTTTGTCTCCTTTGTGGAATTATTGTTGTCTTTTTCTCTCGTGTCTGCTTCGCGTATACACACACTTTAAACACGCGTTTTAACCCATGCTTAAGTACGTATACGTAGTACTTCACGACGTTCACGTGGTTGCTACGTCTGCAGCATAGACGAGTACAGAGTGAGTACTGTACAGTACGTACTTTAATTGGTTATTGCGAACAATTCGACGGTTCTGAAAAAGACTCTGAATTAATTCAAGGGAGATAAAATACCTTATAACCATGGCTAAGCTATCATCCCATGTCCATGTCCATGTCCATGTCCATGTCGTCTGAGTTACGGGCCCATAATATTTGACTAAAAACCCCTAGGAATGGAGACAAATAACTCCTTCTTTACCCATACTACGTATAGTCTACTACGTAGCAGCAGCTCAAAACTTAATAGAATACACTTATTTCATATCTATACGTACAGTACGTAGTACTACGTACTCAACAAGTACAGTAGCCCATCAACTTAAACTTCGAATTCATTCATTCCTCAATTGTCAACAGAGGCAACAGAGTCAACAGATATATCTCGAGTCAATCACAGATTCACAGTTATAACTTCAACAGAATATTATGGCTTCATTGTCTGAATTAAACTGAGAGTCCTCAATCGTAGTTGGCGACGACGACGACACGTCAAACTCTTTATTACCAGCTGTAACGCCAGTAATGCCAGTAATACCCACCATTTCTATTTCTTCTTTGTCATGACTGGGTTCTTCTTGCATACATCTCACAGGCGCTTGTTGGACAACATCGACGTCGACATCTCCTGGCGGAATTTCCTTTTCTTCAATGCCATTGCCATCTACGGCTGCCTCGAGATCCAACGTAGTCACCGGTACCCTAGGTATTAATACATTCAAATCACCTTCACCTTCACCTTCACCCTCAACTTGTTCTGCTAGCTCAAGTTGTTGTTCTGAGGCCTCTACTCCCAAACAATTGTACTGGGGGGCTGGTGCGCCACCACCACCCTTAAATAATTCGTTATAACCAGCTGTACATGTGTTGACTTTGTTGAATTGGCCAGCCACCACAGCTGCATCATCGGCGTATTCTAATCCCTGTACCGGTATACGACGATGACATTCCTCGACGTTGTTGACTATACTGATTTCTGTAACTTCTTCTGGGGTAATAGCGTTAGTATCATGGGCAGAAGCAGCAGCAGCCACAAAAAGTAGGGCTGACCCGGCTGACGACTGATCGGCAGTTGCTTCTTCTTCTTCTTCTTCTTCTTCTTCATCCATGCCTCGTATTGGGCCGGCATGCGCAAAGTTTTGGTCCTCGTCCTCTTCTTTCTCTTTCTCTTCCTCGTCATCTACCGCTACCGCCGGTACCCCTGAATTTTTGAATTTGCAATTGTTTGAAATTGAACCCTTTGCTGGTTGTTGCCACTTTTTTTGCTCGTGACTCGTGCAGATAATTAATCTAGCAGCTGTTCGCGTTTGCTTTTGCTTTTGCTTTTGCTTTTGCTTTTGCTTTTGCTTTTGCGTTTGCGTTTGCGTTTGCATTCCGCTTGCACTTGTGACATTCCGATATAAATCACCTTTTTCATCCTTTTCCTTGATCTTTCCATCAACAGCTGGTCCAACACCAACATTTTTAGTACTCGTGCACATGCCACTGCCAGCGCTAGCTGCTGCAACGCTAGCAACACTAGTGTTATGCTTTTCTGACCGTATGTCGCATGGCGCTTTCTGCTGCTCAATAGTACTCTCCTCGCTCTCGTTTTCATCATTGATATTAATTGGAATGTTCGAATGCGGTAAACCCATTGCGTCGACCTCCGCGTCGACCTCTGTAAATGGAGCATCTTGCATTTCTAGCGCTAGTTCTGGAATGTGTTTAGCATCGTTATCGATATCGATACCCCCGCCGCCGCCGTCAACATCTGGCGCATTGTTTTTTTGGTTTCCATCATGATGATCTTTTTGATAGTCGCGGTGCTTGCCTTTCTTTGCTGCAGTTAAAGCGGCCGCCAACTTTTCTGAATCGCCATGGCCTGTAACGCTTGGAATCGAATCCGTTTCTAGCTGATTAAACTCGAGCTCGGGGTTTACGTCAGTTTCTTGGTGCTGGTCGCCCTTAATCGACCTCCTTTTGTTGCTTTCTTCCACCTCTTCTTCTCTAGACTTTCGCTTGACACCTTTCAAAACCCTCTTGCCGCTTTGTTTGTGATTCACAATGCCCGACTGCACTATATCAAATAAAACAACTCGGGATTTATGTATGACTGATGGGTCCTCCTCGTCATTATTTCGTATCCTAGCTGCGTGATTCACACTTTCTTGACGACTTCGGGGAAATGCGCGACCATTCGATTTCTGTAGCTCTCCCAAGACTATCGTAGCCCTTTGAGTAGATGTAGATACGGCCACATTGGCTGTGGGTATATCTTTATATAGCACAATTTGACTGTCGATTTCCCGAAGCCAGGGTCCATCACCAAGGGGTGGAACTAACAACTGGCAATGCTTTGAAAAACTATATTGGCTCACTAATTTTCCTTGCAGTACCACTGATATCCCTCTCGTTTTGGCAAGCCTTCGAATGTCTCTTAGCAGACTGAGCAGTGTTCTACCACGTCGTAATGCGAGCTCCTTGTATTTCGTTGGATCGCTTTTTGGTGGGAGTGCTGGATACGATTGTGTCACCAAACTAGCAAAATCATCAATTACAATAAGCATCGTTCCTTCTTGCACCAAACCATGTTCAGGCCCCGCCTGAAGCTCTCGTTTAAATAAAAGGACCAGCTGCGATAGCACTGTAATAGACATATGGCTTAGAAGCCTTAGCGTCCGACTTTCGTACTTACTCATTCCACTAAGCCTAGCTAACGGGAGAGCTGCGTTCCTGCCGCTTGTCAGCCATAGCACACGATGACCCTTACTCATAGCGTCCGCCGTTAACTCTAATGAAATTGCGGTTTTACCGGACCCAGGTGGCCCTGATAACTCAAGAACTGTACCACATTCCAGGCCAATAGAGGTGTAGTTCGTTGGTGAAACGGGACCGGAAAAAAGAGTATTGAGGTCGGAACTAGACGTGCATAAAGGAGACGTGGAATTGGTCTGAGCATGGAGCTGAAGTAATGCGTCGGTGAGATTCATGGCGGTGAGATCGTCATGTAGTAATTAAAAGCATGGAGAATGATTCACTGATGGTATCCGTAGGTAGGCCTTAGGCTTCATTGACTCTGGCACAGAATTCTAGAATTGGAGAAATCAAACCTTCCAGAAATAACACCCTAACCCACATCAGGAAGTGCTTCGACCGGCCGGCATTTTGAAGAGAAATTCAGAATCAAAACTCACCAACATTGTGATGAATGTTTAGAAATAATATGAATCACGAATAAAACCAATGATTATAAAATGTAATTAGAAAAGTTGCTGGTTGTGGTTGAATAATTATAAGATTCACGTCACTGAGCACTCTATTTCGTTGACCTTCTGCTTTTGGCGACTTCTGTCTGTTACAGATATGGGACGTCACAAAAATCAGACACAACGAAATAGTCAACTGAGAACCCACGAACTGCCAAAAGTAATCAGGTTTGGTAAAAAGTGATCAGGAATTTCTCCGGCTGCAATGAAATACCACCGGTACTAATTGCTCTAGCTATAAGTACCTGCTTAAATGTCATCATTTTGCCCAAACGTCACACACACACATTACAATTCTAGCTTAGAGACCTTACAATGAAGTTGTCTTTTATTACACTTGCTCTGAGTATTGCAACAAGCGTTTTTGGAGAGAATCCCCGCAACTACGTACATCAACATCGATTTCCAATTGACCATGAGACAGTGAAGCTTTTGGTTCCAATTTCCCGGTATGCCCAGATCTCATACTGCCTTGGGTCTTTTGAAGGCATCCGAAAGCCATTCCGATGTCGTTACGGGTGTACTCAATTTGTCAAATCTGAGTTGTTGTACGAGTGGGAGGGGAGTTTGATTTTTGATAGCCCTGTTGCTGGGTACCTGGTTGCTGACCATAGGGCCAAACAGCTTGTTCTCATGTTTAGAGGTGCACATTCCATATCAGATGTCGTTCACTCTTTTATGTTCAGGCAATCTGAATATACTCCATGGACTTATCTCCCGGAGAACAAGGGCACCACTAATGAATTTTATTGCAATGGTACGTTCATTGACCCTGATTCAGGGCACTACGTCACTCAAGGTTGCAAAATTCATGAAGGAGTATTGCAGATGTACAAGCGGACTATGGAAACGATAGATGACTGGGTGTTTAGAGCTGCGACCGATCCGCTATACAAGGACTGGCGCTTCATCATTGCTGGACACTCTCTTGGAGGGATCATTGCGACGCTAGTTGGCGCTGATTTCAAATTGAGAGGTCTGGACCCTACTGTTATTTCTTTCGGTTCTCCTAAATTTGGTAACCGGGGGTTTGCAAACTGGTATGACGATCTATTTGATACCCAGTCGCATGAGCAGATTCTCACCAGCAGTGATCGAAGATATTTCCGGGTCACCAAGAACCATGACTTGTACACTCATTTTCCAATCTCGCCTTGGTACTGGCATACGTCTGGAGAAGTTTACATCTCTGACGATATCATTGATCAGCCAGACGAGGAGACTGTTTTTTTTTGTTCTGGTCAGATGAACTCCCTTTGCTCTCATACTTCTTATACTGGTCCTCTTTCCATTCTTTTTAATGAGCCTATTCACATGCATTACTTTACGGACTTGCATGGGTGTGCACTTGAACACTCTTACGTTCCTATCAGAGATGTAAATCCTCCATACAGTTTAGATGACCCTTACAGCAACTCTATAAACTGGGGGACTTCCTCTTAAAGCGCTTTTTGGGCACAATTTGAAGCAAATTGCAGATATGTAGTATGTAAAAATGGTACCTTGCCTTATTGGATTTTTTTTCTGTTGAAAATGCTGTAAAGATTGTAAAAAAACGTAGGTGTCATCAGATTACTTGACCTGCCACAAATTCAATGTATGGCTATATCAAATTGTATACGTATCATCTACTACATATACCAGTTTTTAAATGCTATACTTCTGCCATACTATTACGAAAATGAGAATCAATATTCTTCACTAAAGTGCTTCGTATTATCCTCGTTGCTAGCTTGGGCAACTTTTGAGGATTTCAGGCTGAAATTTCCCAGTCGTTCAAAATACAAACAAGTAAATGGCCAACCAGGTCTCTCAGTCAGCTCATCAGAAAAAAAGTGTACTATTTTAGACATAATCAGCTTTTTACCTCAGAAAATATATCCAAATTCCTCCAAAAGCAGTAGAGATATCTATCCACAAAACAGAAATATTAGACAAACTGTTCCAATTAGTATAGTGGAAGAAAAATTATTGGATTTGTTCAGTTGCTTGGTACCAAACTTTTCAATGGATTTAAAGTCTGAAAGAAAACACAGGTTTTCGAAACCTAATAAGAAGGATTCAGGTCAAATTGATGCCAGTTAAGCGTGTATAAGGTAACTTTTTCAAAAGTCAAAGTTATCCACAGTTACCCATGGTAGCTATATGCTCACCAGCTGTGTAGTCTAACTGAAAAAGTGTGGAAAAAAAGGAACCCTACGAAAAACGCAAGTGCAAATAAATAGTACTACTACACACAGTACTGGTATACCATTATGAGCTCTCGAAATAATTAAAAAAAAAGCACATATTGTTACAAGTACACAAGCAAGCAGGTGTGCTGGTATATAGTTCGGGAGGGTGCAAAATTTATGGACTGGTTTGGGCTGATATTCAGGTTAATTTGATTGGAGGGTTGTAAAAAAAAAAATATAATTGTGAGATGGGAAAAAACATATGCTGAAAAAAAACTGACCCAATTAGGTATGTGTCACAAGAAAAAAAAAAAAAAAAAAAAAAAAGTCAAACTCCCATACTGAAGTAAGTTGGTAACTGTACTCACCCACACAATTACGAACTTAGCTTGACAGCGAAGAAGGGTCGAATCCAAGGAACTCTTTCTCCGAATTCTGTTGAAACGTGTTTATATTTTTCTACAGCTTCAAGACCTTCTTCAGAAAGTATTATAAATACGCCAATTTCCGCTATTTCCTTTAATTTTTTTTTTCTTTCCCTTTCTTCATACCTCCATACGATTAACATATTTATCTGCGTTTCCCCTTTTTTTTTTTTTTTTTTACACCGAACATCTACTTCCAGTATGAAACTTTCTCAGAAGATGGCTGCAAATATCTTGGTATATATTGCAGCTTTCCTCGGAGCTCAGACCGCTAATGCCAGTCCTGTTGGCACAATGCCTGACCGTGACATACTCGTTAATTCATCCAGCACTATTCTGGCTACCACTATTGTTTCTAACGCTTCTGAATTCCCATCAAGACCTTATATCCAACATGCTGCTGCAAGTGGCACATATGTTATTGCCACTTCTCAAATTGAAAATGTAGGACCCTTTCCTATTATTTCCCCCACCGAGCCAGGCAGAAAGAGCACCGTTACTTTCCCTATGGGACTAGTCAAGCGTAAGCACATTGTTGAGCTTTCTACTGTTCCTGGTGATGGTCCTTATACTATTACCTATTGGCCTTCTACACCATCATACTCGTCCCAAACTTATGCTCAGCCAACAAAGCGCTTCACCAGAGAGATTAAAGTCCCTTATGTGAATCGAAATGAACTTTTTGTTATTGTTACCTCACTTGGAAAACCTATGCGTCGCATTAGAATTGACTCTGATGATGACGGTGAAGACGACATGGACTATGAGACTGAAATGCCCACTGTCGCATATTCCACGGTTTATGCTCGGCCTACCGATGACATGGACACCACCGAAGGTGATGAAGATGAGGAAGATGATGAAAATGATTTTGATGACATCGTTGTCAGCGCTCAACCTGTCCCGAATCCTACTGAAGATTACACTGACATTACTATAAGCATCTTGCCTTATCCCAACCCCACTGAAGATCATGAGGAGTTTGACGACATCATTATCAGCATTCAACCTGTCCCCAATCCTTCCGAGGACTATGCTGACATGACTGTGAGTGTCCAACCTTATCCAAACCCTACTGACATTGAGGATGATGAAGATGTTGAGGATGATGAAGATGATGAAGATGATGAAGATGATGAAGACGTTGACGATGTTCATGACGATGAAGATGAAGATGTTCATAATGATGAAGATGATGAAGACGCTGAAAATGCCAATGATGATGAAGATGTTAATGATGATGATATTAGCGAGGTTGACGATGATGATTCTAATGATTCTCACACATCAGCCCCTACTAGAGCGTTAACTGCTTCCGCTCCTAAAAGCACCGACTTTGTTGATGCAACCCTTATTGCCAGCGTTTTCCCCCATGAAGGTGTGACCACTATTTTAACGGATACCACTACTGTTGATGACTTTGTCTATAGCACTAAGAGTTATTCTACCGAAATTCGGATTGATTTTTCTCCTTACCGTGGATCCGGAATGGATGTGAAACCCTCTAAAATTTATCTTAGCAACAGTTTACCTACTGATCCCACTGATATCGATGACACTATTGAAGCTGCTGCTGTCGGTGAGAGTGCTGTCAGAGCTGGCATCTGGGAATTTTTGGGATTCAAGTCCAAGAAAGCCAAGGATAATAAGTCAACTCAACCTCCTCGTCTTTCCCACAGCATAACTGCTCACCAGTTATCTCCTCGAGATGTAGCTGCTGCCACAGCTGTTGCCGAAGTTTCCGCTGCTGCCAAAGGAAGCTGGAAGCTTCCAGAAGTGCCACAGCAGATTTCCGATCTAAGAAACCAGAAGCGTCGCCATATCGATCAAGACACTTTGATTTACCTTGTCCCCATTGCCCGTTACTCTCAAATTTCAACATGCATCTATAAGGAAAAAAGTGACAGAAAGTTGAACAATAACTTTCGTTGTGGATATGGATGTGATCAGTTCAACAGTACCAAGCTGATTAAGCAATGGAACGATGATCATGGCAAAGAAGGTTATGTTTCAGGATACTTGGCTGCAGACTATGAGCAAAAGAGAATTATTCTGTCCATGAAAAATGTTCAGCATGTCATATGGGATAGAGTCCAAAAGTCGCGCATTGCTTTGAAAGACTATGTACCCTATGCCTACGCCGATAAACCTGAGGCGTGGGCCAGTGGTGTTTCTAACAATGGTTTGTGCAATTCCAATGACCCCAATGCTCCTAGTTGTATGATCCATGAGGGGTTGAACAATCTTTACAACCTGAATATGAAAGCCATCGATGACACAGTTCTTGAGACCATGAACAATCCTCTCTACGAAGACTGGTCCCTCGTGGTTACTGGTCACTCCCACGCCGGTTCCATTGCCACCCTTATTGGCGCCGACTACAAGCTTCGTGGCTTCGACACCACTGTTGTCTCCTTCGGGGCCCCCAAGATTGGCAACTCTCCCTTTGCCAACTGGTTCGACAAGCTCTTCAACACTCTTGAGAACGAGAGTGTGGGCCGTGAAAGAGATCGCAGGTACTTCCGTGTCACCAAATCCAAGGACGAGTTCCCACTTATCCCCTTTGCCGTAGGATACACCCATACCTCTGGTGAGGTTTACATCAACACTTTGGATCCCTTTCCTCAGGCTAAAGAGGTCTTTTTCTGTACTGGTCAGAATAACCGCCTTTGCTCTCACGGGCCTGTGCCTAATCCTTTGAGACTTTTGCCCTATGATTTTGTTCACTGGTCCTACTTTATCGATTTCTATGGATGTAAGCCAGAGGAGAAGCTGGGTAGAAGAGTTGTCCCTTTGAAGGATGGTAGCGACCCTTACAGCTTCGAGCCCAGCATGAATGAGTGGACGATACATGACTACCCCCAAGGCTACAAGTCTTGGTTTTACATTCGCCCTCCACCAAGGGTATGGTAAACAACTCTCTCTCTCTCTCTCTGCCTTCCATTGAGGCCATGAACTCCATATATATTTATTTTGCATCTTATTTTCTTTACTTGTAGACCTTACTCTAGGCCACTCTACAAGGTTTTTTTTTTCTAGATCCCATTCTCATATGCTTGGGTTGAACATATATAGACTAGTCTAAAAATATATCACTTCAATAAATAATCCTTTTATTAATATTTTCACATTACTATCTAAGAAACAAACTTCTATTCACAAATTTATTTGGCATCGGGAATTTCAATGTCGCCATCAGCATCCTTCTGGGGAGGCTGAGCAGCATCACGAGCAGCCTTGTCAGCAGCAAGCTTCTCAGCCATCTTGCGATGAGCCTCGGCTTCCTGCTTGGCTCTCTTGGCTTGTTTCTCCTCTTCAATTTTAGACTGGTATCGGCCGCGAATAAGGTTTCCGATAGAAGCAAGCTCCTCGTACTTAGCAATGTATTGAGCCTTGGAAGCATCCTCACCATCTTCGTAAAGCCAGTCCTTGGCATCCCCAAGCATTTGCTCGAGTTTAGACTTCTCGTCCTCACTGGCAAATGGAGCGTAGATCTCGTAAAGCTTTCCTTGGATGTCATAGATGTACTCTTCCAAAGCGTTCTTACGGTCCTCAGTGTCAGCAACGAGCTTGTCCTCTTCAAACAATTCGTTTTCTCTCTCAATGAGCTTGTTTCTGGTGGCGTCATCAAGACCGGAGTGTCCGTGAGCGACAGTAAGAGCATCCTTCTTAACCCACTTCAAGACAGTCTCGTACTTGGGTTCAGGAGTGTCTTCACCCTCCTTCTTCTCCTGAGGAATCTCCTTCTCAACCTCAACTTGGTGAGCAGTGTAAGCAGACTCAATGGTGTAAAGACCGCTAGCGTCATGTCTAGCAATGACATAAACACGGGCAGGTTGGCCATCCTCGGTAGGACGAACACCCTTGATAGTCCACTTGCCGATCCAAGGGTTAACACCCTTCTCAAGAAGTTCAGGGTGAGTGTATCTGGCCTCAATGTCAAAGTCCTCGGAACGGAAAAGAGAAATAGACTTGTTGGTGGGGAAAACGCCGCCAGCAGGGAAAACTTCAAGCTCACTGAAGTCCTCACCGTCAATAGGAGCCCAAGAGTAGGTAACGGAGTTCAGGTTGATATCCTCAAACTTGAAGGGTCTCACACGAAGAGTAGGAGAGTGAATAGCACAGATGAATGCAGCACCACGAGCAACGGCCTCCTCCTGGTTAAGAGTAAAAGACAAGGTCTTGCCGAAAAGCTCAGAAAGCTTGGTCTTGATCATGGGGATACGGGAAGTACCACCGATAACCTCAACAGCATCGAGGTCTTCGGTGGTAACGCCAGCAGCCTTCAAGGCCTTCTCAATGGGAACATGCATGGTGTTGACAAAGCCCTCAATATATTGCTCGAGCTCATCACGCTTCATAGAAGAAGAGACATCAATATCGTTCATAACGGACTCGACGTTCAGGGGAGCGGAGGAGTTGGCAGACAAGATCTTCTTGAGTCTCTCAGCTTGTGTAATGACACGAGAGTATGCCTTGGCGTTTGTGCGGATATCAATCTTGTACTTCTCAAGGAAAACTTCAGCGAAGTGATTGGTGATAGCAACATCAACATCACGGCCACCAAAGTTTCTCTCGTAGGCAGTACCCAAGATCTTGAGCTCACCCTTCTTGAAAGAGCCAATGGAAACAGTGAAGTCGGAGTGACCAACATCAACGAAAGCAACAATTCTAGGCTTGTCCTCAGGGAGATCAGTCTTGAAAACACCGTAACCAACGGCAGCAGCAGTGACGTCGTTGACAATTCTAACGGGGTTGAGGCCAGCAACAATGGCGGCATCGGAAGCGGCACGTCGCTGGACATCAGAGTACCAGGTGGGAACGGCGATAACAACGTCAGAAATGATTCCTCCCTTGACCTCGTTCTTGGTGATGGTCTTGATCTTGTTAAAGAACATGGCAGCGAGTTGGACAGAAGTGAATTCTTCTTGCTTGCCCTGGAATCTAACCTGGGTTCCGGCTTGTCCGTCAACATTAATGAGTGGTGCGGTAACAAACTTCTTTTCAATTTCGACGTTGGGGTCGTCGTACTTGAGGCCAAGAACGCGTTTTAACGATCCGACGGTTTTTTTTAAATTTGAAATTTCCTGGCTCTTAGCAGACTCACCAATGAATCTGTTCTTCTGGCCAAAAGCAACAAGAGAGGGGGTGGCGCGATTTGAGACTTCGTTGACGATAACGTCAATGCCACGGTTGCGGGCAACCTATGATGAATTGTTAGTTGATTGCTAAGACATAGACGAGAATGAGAATTGCGAGCTGTACTTACACCAATGACAGTGCTGTAGTTGCCAAAATCAATACCGAAAGGAACACTCATAGTAATGGTTTTGTAATGTACTTAATGAAAGAAACGTTGAAAGGTTGGAGGCAAACGGCAACTTCAGATGGATTCGTTGTTACTAAATGGAAAATATAAAAAATTTTCAAAGGGAATAACTGAGTCTTAAGTAAGTTTGAGTAGCGGATAAAATTAGTATGCGAAAAGGTTAGGATCAGTGGTAATTTAAACTGTCAAAGGCCTGACTTTTTATAGCTTTTCGCAAGCAATTGGGACTCCTTTGGGAGCATATGATTATTACCCAAACCCTGTCAATATGGAAAGGGCCAGAATATTCCAGTTTCTTCCACTGAACGCAAGGGCCTTCTAACGGGTCCCCGGGAACTCTTCCCTTGTGCTCTCTCCTTGTCTTGGGATTTTGGCACAATTTGACACACCTTGGCACAATTTGATCTGTATTCGTTCAATTCGCTTTATAAGTTTTAAATGATACACTTTAGTGGGTTTAGGTACTAGACTGGATAATGGTCAGCAGAGTGTTCCAGCCAGGCGAATTCACAAGTAGAGGGACGTTCTCAGGCGACTCACTAGTTGCAACCGATGCCAAGATGCCTTCCTCGTAGTCTGACAACACCCCGAGACTGTGAATATAATGGAGGAGATGAAAGTCTGATACCGTTGTTTGCACTCTGCTTGTCGGAAAAGACGACGTGGAATATTTAGTGACTCCCAACTGCTTGGCAAGGCTCTTCATATCCTGAGAAACTCCAATATGAGCTCGGTTTTCAATAGCAAATTGACCGGTAGGAGAGCAAAACAATGGCTTCTCATCCTCTGGGAATCCGTGAGTAAGTGTAAGTAGCAGGTACTCGACGGGGAACGCAGGCTTAGCATTCTCTTGGACTTTGCGTTTGTATTCGTTGATTTTGCTGTAAAACACATCAGGCACATATCGAGTGCTCATGGGCTCTTTAATTCTCATGACGGATGGGTTGACGGAAGGCTCAATTAGATCCGCTTTTACCATCGCTTCTGCCGAAGCAGAAACTTGATAACTAGAAATATCAATTTCCTTTTTTACATTTCCAGAAATGACACATGTCACAAACTTTGAAGAATATTGACCATTGATGCTCCATTTCGAAGGACTGGGGTTTCGTTTCTGAAGTTCAGCAGCAAAGCAGATCTCCAAAGACGAAAGAAAATACGAGTCAATGTGACGCTTGCACACCACTGACCCATTACCCTCGCCAGAATCAAGAAGATCAGTATAAATGATTCCTACCTTTTGGATTCCGCATAGTTTTGCGACTTTATCGACTGCCGCTTCATCTTCCCAAGGAAGGGACAATGTAACACCATCCTGCTCATCGTGCTGTGGAGGTTCGTATATCGCTTCTACCACTGCTTTGATACCCAATGGCACGCCCTCATATGCTTCGTACCGTCCATACAAATATCCTATTCGTTGACAACCTGTTTGGCGCCACGATTCGATAAAGCAGTTAACTACCGAAGAGGAACTAAATTCCACGTGGTCCACCAGTCGGAAACTTTGCTGTTGTAGCGTGATTGCCGAAGGCTGACATTTGGAGCAAATTCCATTAGGCCAAGGTGCATGCCCACTGGGACATGATTTAGAAACAGTAAAGTCGGGCTCTTCCAAAGGAGCCATGTAAGATGATCCGGTATTTTTGTTTGCCTGTCCGTTGAGCTTCTTCAGATATGCATGAAATGATAGATGCTTGATTTTGTGCTCTTCCTGATATCCGGTATCAAAGGGCTCTAAAGGCATACAATAATCGCACATACCTTTCGCACCGTGGCGACACATTTTGGGATCTCGAGCCCGCTTGATTTTACCATCTAGCTTTTCCAACGCATCGTCAACAGGCAATTGCTTCACTGTACGAAATACTTCTTGCGCAGACTTTTTGGGATCAATCAGCTTAGTAGATGGCTCTTCTTTTGGTTCACTCTTCGTTTCTCCGATAGTAGCAAACAAAAGATCACCATGTCTAAAGTAATTAGTACTGGTTGTACACAAAACTTTGCTCTTTGAATACTTACTTCAGCCCCAGTGCGCCTATAGTTTTTCCCACAAACTTGTCAATAGTATGACCCTTGAATGTAGGAGAATCAGCCAACAGAAAGTTTTGCGGATTATAACCTGGCACATGGGAACAGAGCTAGAAGTCAGTTAGAATATCGCCACCGTTGAAAGTAATTCATCATTATGGTCACCATACCTGCTTCAAAGCAACTGCAAAGTCGTCATTAACATCGACGGTCACTTGAAAAGTGCCTTCTTTGGTTCTGAACCTCAAAATCTAAAGCATTGCACGAGTTAGCCGAAATTCAATCAAATATACTAAAATCAGAAGCCATTATTACCATTGCAAAATAGTTGAGTAGCTAAGAGAATCTATAGAGTGCAGTTTGCCGTTATTCCACCTGCTTTATCTTTCAATCACCGAACAAATATGTGTCGACGGAAAAAAAATAAGTATATATATGGTAAATGTATGTGAATAGAAGTGAAATGAAAGCTTTTGAAGGTGGAGGAATGATTCTGTTATAATATTTTGGATTAGAAGGTGGTCCAGACTTACCTAATCCATGTATATGGTTGTGACTAATCATTAAGCCCAAATGCTCGATCAAATTCCACCGTGGCCATCACTGACCACCTTTACACTTTGTATTTGTCAAGTCTTTTCTCGGAATATCAGCCCAAAGAACCTCGTCGCACTTTGATTTCAGAGAGAGAAAAGAATCAGACAATACGAAATGGCACAATCGATCTCAATCTTGACACCCCTGGTGTACGTCTTTGTGGTGATTTCATCTCTTATGATATTTTCCTCCGTCTACAGGAAACGAAAGATCAGTACGTACAATTAGAAAAAAAAGAAGAACCCTCAAAGAGATCTGGCTCTTCATTGCGGCGACCTTTCTAACATGCCTAGCTTCATTGACGTCCATGACGCCATTTTATCCTACAAACTTTGCTCGTGACAACTACTTTGCTTTGAAATCTCTCGAAAAGCCTCCCCCAGAGAAGATTATCAAGGCAGCTCTGATCCGATGGGCAAGTGAAGATGTTCGCAAGCTGCTTAAAATCAAGGCTTGTAAAGAGGTTCTTACTACGTTGCACCAGCGTGGATCAGTAGGTGATAATACATGGGCAAAAGTGACCACACAAGAAAAACAGCTCGAGTTTGATATCAACGCAATCGCTGCTGAAGCCAATGCTATAAAACCAGGTTGGGCAAATACCCTTTTTCAAACTGCTACAGAGGTTACTCAAAATGAAGGTCTCCGAAGAAGACTTGCCGATTCTCAGGCAATGAAGGTCGAGTTCCAAGAAAAGTTGGACATTATTCAAAAGAAATCCCTGGAGGAATTTTCAAAGTAAAAAAATTAAAAAGTAATATAATTTATATACTACTTTATATGCTAGTTTCATGACAGAACGTACTGTACGTTTACTCTCTTCTGCCCTTCTTCTTTCCAACAACTTTAAAGGAAACGTTCCACCCGTCGCTGACAGGCTTAGCAGCAGTAGATGTCTTAGTTAACACATCGCTCCAAGTAAAATTGCCAGAAATTTCGTTATCAGCGGTCTTGCGCCTCTTGAGAAATTCTTCAGCAAATCGGCGTCCATCCATGGTAGTAGAACTCGAATAAATAGACTCTGCAATGATTTCCTTAGACTCGGAAGAAGCAGGCAAGGAAAAAAGCATAGACAGGAGCTCAGTTTGGTTAACGCCACTCTGTAGGTCTTGCAGAGAAGTCTTGCACCAATTGAGAAACTCTTCTCCAGAAGACGAGAGCTTAATTCCGGTAGGCACAGAAGTAGTAGCAGCGACGACACGCGCCACGGGCTCAACCTTGCGATGGGTAGGACTGCTTGCGGCACTAGGAGGGACTGAACCAGGAGCACTAGTCAAACCATTACCAACCCTCTTTCCGCCAGGACCAACTGTGGTCCAAGCTCCGCCTGTAACAGGGCCCGCATTCACAGCAGAAGGCACTGAGGGGCGTGAGAAAAAGGAAGCAGAAGCAGAAGGGGCAGCAATATCTACATATCGTCTAGCACCAGAGGGAGGGGCGGATGCAAGGGGATTGCGCTTGCGGTTATTTTCCTCCTCCTCTTTTTGAATTTGAGCCAGAGTCTTCTTAGGAGCAGTACTAGGTGAAGGAACACCAACAGTAGCCCATGTAGCACCGGAAGGAAGAGCAGGGGCAGATGAAGAAACAGGGGTGGAGGCTCCAGATCTAGAGATCTGAGCAGCAATCGCAGCAGATGCTTGCAGTTGCTGAGCTTTGCGGGTCTTGCGTTCAGCGGCCTCGATTTCTTGGATTTCTTTCAAAGAAGGCGCCTTTGATTTACCAACCTCCTTTTTAGCCCATGGAGCCAAAACAGGTGCAACAGGCTTGGGAGAGGCATCCGGAAATGAGGCAATGGTTTCCTCAAACATGGTGGCGTCTTCCTCAACTTGCATGTGCTCCAATTCCTTGGTTAGCTCTTCAGCAAGTTCGTCGTCCTTGGAACCATTTAAGCGAGCAACGCTAGGAGTTTGCTGGCCAGAAACTGGAACTGACTTTTTACCCTTGGACTTTGACAATCTCGACTTCTTGGTGGCTGTCTCAGCAGGTTTAGAGCTCTCTTTGACAGATTCCTGCTCATCGACAAAGGAGATAGGTTCGGGTTTAGGTGTAACTTCTTCATTAGAAATTGGGGAGGGTTTAGAAGGAGGCCGGATAGCAGATTGAGATGCATCAAAATCCTCCTTTGTAAGTAGTTCTTCGTCTTCGTAAAGAAGACCCTTGTGGGAAGTTAAATGGGATTGTGGTCCGCTGTCTTCAAGTTCGGCAAGAATTGATCTTTTCAATGAAGCAGGTTCTGGATTTTGCGAATTTAGATCTGAGAGGCTAGGAATTCTTCGAGGAGTCTGTGGAATAGATCCAGGGGCTCGAGGTTGCCATACTCCATTGTTCATATGAGCTAGGTTAACTTGCGAGCCAGAAAGACCACTAAAGTCAAAAGGGTTGTTATTACCATATGAAGATAAAGGCTGGGGCTGAGAAAGAGGTTGAGATTGAGTCCAAGGGGACATTGGGGACATGGGGGTAGTTAGAGGGGATCCCCAACCAGTATTTTGCTGCTGAAGCTGGAGAGTAGCAAATTGTTGCTGAAGTTGTTGGCGTCTCAGCAGCTCACGCTGGCGTGCCAACATCTCCTCCTGAATACGTTGCTGAGGATCATCGAAAAACATGACACGAGATGCAGGAAGCTGGGAAACAAGAAAGGGTTCTGAAAAATTGTTCACTCTACCCATTAAATCTTTGAGCATGTAGAATTCTGTTTCTTCAACCCTCCTAATGAGAAGAGTTTCTTGGAGCCACTTACTAGCATACCATTCCTGCATGCGGAGCCCGTTGAAAGGCCCCTGTTCGAAGCCAGAAGGATCTTTATAGATCCAATTCGTGTTTTCTGCCGTAATAAGAGTGGGCATGGGGCTCGCAATTCCCGGAGGAGGGGTGCTAGTGTGAAAGCCGACTCCCCCACCAAACAGATCATTTTTTGGAAGAATACCATTGGTTTTGTATACTGGCTCGGGGTTCGTGGCAAGGGAAGTGGTAGTGGCACCAAATGGACTCCACGAAGAGCTGGTGACACCCGGAAGCACAATAGAAGATGCTGGAGATTCCGTAGCAGCATTTTCCGACTGGTTCAAAGCCTTGTGCTGAGAGAAGTCATCCTTGTGTGGCTCCGACAAGTTCGGTTTCGCCGAAAACAACCGGTCTGCAAACGAAGATGAGTTTCCATTCGCATTACCCGCGGAATTACTATTACCAAGGGTTCCAAACGGTTTAGCATCGTTGTTTGAAGCCGAATCAGGTGGCTGCTGCTGTTGCTGCGCTTCCTGATGAAAAGGTTGATGATGCAAGCTATGGTCCAAAACTGCCGGCTGATTAGGGAGAATCGAATGAAATAAATCATTTTTTTGCTCAACGGAAGGTTTAAACGTGTTGCCGCGCTTCATATCCTCATATATGTTCAACATTTCAGACACAGAGTAGTTTCTGCCGCCAGAGTTTTCGAGCAGAACAGTCTCTGAAGATGGATCACGCGTATCATCGAATTGCTGGAACAACTCAGCATCTCTAGGATCATCCCAATCTGGTTTGGGTGCAAATGAAGCTGAGGACTTCTTTTGATTGTTACTTGTAGAATGATGACCCGTATTTGCAAGTTGCGATCTTGGTAATGTAGCTCGGGACAAGGAGGGGGACCCGATGGACGAGCGGCCCCCGTTATTTGTAGACCGAGACATGCTTAGAGCGGCAGCACTAGCGAATGACATCGGAACGTTGGAATTTGCAGGTGAATGTCCAGACCCGGCCCCGGCAGCTATTCCAGACCAGGGGATTTTACTGCCCCTGGGCGCATTGTTCGAGAGAGGCTGGCCTCCAGAAGAAACAGGACTTCCAAAAGAGCCCATATTATTGTTGATACGAGTATTTTCACTCTGTTTGGAGGATACAGGAGTTGGCTTTGGACGCATCCTAAAGAAAAATTTGTGTTAGTATCAACGACGTGATAAACATCATGAAATCAATCAAAGTGCACGACAAGAAACTGCAGTCTCTGGAGAAGAGGGGCTGATGAGATATCGGCACTAGCTTACACACTCGTATTAGCTAGGCGGTCGCCTGTGAGGGCTGTTGATGAAGTAGAGAAAAGATGATTTGGAAGAGATCTAAGGGACAACATACCATTCGGGGCCAAAGGACATAGAAGTAGGGTTTGACATTGTGATGATGAGGATAGTTGATAGTGGTCAGGGAATAAATCGAGACGATCGAGTAGGTTTTAGCTATATTTACAGTGAGTATGATCTTTAGAAGCACAGATTGGTTCAGGCGAAAAAGAAGAAGAAAAGTTGAGAGCCGAATGTTTTCTTCTCGTCACCTATTTTTTTTTTTTTCTCACTCTCTTTTGCGCTGTGGATACTTGGTTTCTAGGAACCTGGGGATCGTTCAAATTTTCAAAAGCAGGGTAACTTGGCTTAATACCATGAAAATGCCAGTTGAAATGAGCGCGTTACGGGACGTCTAATTACTTTGATCAAGGACTCTGTTCAACGACTCTGTTGTGATTCATTCCTTCAGGGCTTGTTCTGACAACTGCCATCGCTTGGCCATATGGAATTAGGTGCGTGTATTATTTAATCTAAGATCATGTTTTGAGATCATACATTTGATAACTAGATTCCCATTCGCTTTTCAAGCTCAGAGTGGAAACTCTGCTTCAAGTCGTTGTGAGACTGACCGGGATAGATTTCTTCCCAGGTAACACTCGTATCCTTGTTCAGCAAAATGTCTTGGTGAATGCTTGAAGGGCCACCCAGCAACTGAGGCGCGAGATCCGTCATCTTGATAACCTCGAGCTCCATGGCTCGGCGAATAGGCTCACCAGCACCAAACGTGCGACGGTAGCCTTCCATTTGTAAGTTCAATTGTGTCTCCTCCCATTTCTCAAGACGATTCTGCAGAGGATGCTGGCTGTTGACCTTGGAAGCGATTGAAAGAGGCCCGTTGTTTCGTAGAGTATCGTGGAGCGAGGATACACTTGGAGCGCCACTGCCGTAACTAGTGGTGGACACTTCAGAGGGAGCGGAATTTGCTGGGATGATTCGTAAAGACTATTGTCATTAGATTAGTCTGAATCAGGAGTTGATCAGGATAAACAGACTTACCATGGTGTGTGTTGCGATTGACCTGTTGAAGAAAGGAATTGAAGTGGAAGGCGATGGCAAATATCGGTGGCATTGCATTTCACGTGATGTCTGTGAATTAATAATTAATCAGTTAGTTGTGATTACGGTACTCTCAAACAAAACTTAAACAAACGGACGAGGCTACCGGTACAGGCTACATTTGCAAGGCGTAAATATCAAACGGAAAATAGGTCTTCAGAGCTTTATAAATATATATCTCGATATGGTCTTGATATTTACACATTAGCGGAAAGAGATACTGTCAACATTTCCGGCAAGCAAAGAAACAATGTTCTCCTCCATACGGTTAGAAACAGTGTCTTCTAAATGCTTTTTGGGATCCTGCTTTCCAACATATCGGGTCTTCAGTTGGTCCTCAGAAAGCTCTTGCTCTTCCTTCACTCTGAGAGTGTACTGCTCGGCAAGTTTGACCATTTTCTGAACAGATTGAAGGTTGTCGTGGTCGTGTTTGGTGTAATCAGTGATTTCAAGACCGGATGCCCACGCGCTCTTGTGGAGATTGAGTAGCATGTTTTCTTCCAAAGGTGTTTTCTTGTAGTCAATGTTAATGGAGTAGTAGTGCCTGTTAAGTCCATGAATCAACGCCTGAATTGATGGCTTGTTCAAGTGGCCCAGATTAGAGGTTGTTTGTCTAGGTTCATGACCTCTCATGACCTGGTTAGTGTTAATTAATCGGAAAGCATCAATCACGACTTTGCCCTTAACAGATTGTATTGGGTCAATGACAACGGCAACAGATCTGGGATCGAGCTGCTCAAAAGATTGCTGGGTGTTGACATCCACAGAGGACAGCCAGCATCCAAAACCAGGATGGGAATGATACCAGCCAACAACAATCTGATCTCGGCCAGTCTGTTTAAGCATGTCCATCATGCGCGTTTGGAAAACATCGTCAACCGCCTCTACGCTCACTCCAGTACCGCTCTGAGGCATGGCAAACACGTCGATAACATGGACAGTAAAATCATCAACAAACTCTCCAAGCATGAGACCCATCTATTCCTGTTAGCAATGGAGATTTAATCACACCAAAAATCTACTTACAACTTCCATGGGCACACCTGCACGACCGTGCTTCAGCATTTTCAACAGAGCTAGTGATGAAATGTAAACGGTCTCGGAGTTGTCAACCGTGGGTTCATCCTATAAGGTTAGTTGAAACTCGTGAGCACCCCCAAATAGATGCTTACCGTGCCGGTATGGCTAGTGCCTCCTCTGCGTTGTAAAACGTTCATAATTAAGGATTAGAGATAGAAATGGGCTGGATCACAGGTTCTTAGATGGTAAATGGGATGCTGGGTAACAATCGTGTGGCGAGGAAGGTTGATGGAACGCTCAGTGGGATATTCTTGTGCCTAAAACTTGATGCAGATATGCACCCTCTGCCCTAATTTTTCAGCGACTCTTTTGGTTTCACGTCTAGTTCCTAGGCGAATATTTCGTATTTAAATAATTTTAATAATTTTAAAAATGTTACGAGCGTTGAGAGCGAGACCTCAATGCCCCTCTGTTACAAGTAAAGCGCCTGTCAGACGGTTTTATTCGAGTAAAGCTGGTTTTCCTGAGAAATCTGCTACAATAGCCAAGTGTAAGATATCATCATCATCCCAAGGTTTTGTCTAACAGGAACAGTTGAGTTTCCAAGAGCGACTCATTCAGTAAGAGCTATTGAAGCACTCGAAAATGCGGATTCAGGGACCACGATCTTCAATGGATGGGTAGATCGTAAAGCCAAAAAGGTCGGCAAGAGCCTTGTGTTTGGTCGCTTGCGCGATGTTAATGGAGACACAATCCAGCTCGTTGACAATAACGAGCCTTCCCTTATTAAGTCTCTGAAGCAAGAGAGTGCTATTACGGTGCGAGGGAATATTGCCGAACAGGTAAAGCCTGACGGATCAAAAAGTTTTGACCTGATTGTTGAGGAGGTTCAAGTACTAAATGAATCAGGAGTCATTGGGTCGCAGTTATCGAGTGAAACTAAGGAATGGCCACCCCAATATCGGTACTTGCAACTGAGATCCACTGAATTTCAGCAGAGACTTCAGCGTCGAGCCAAAATAATGTCTATATCCAGGTCTGTCCTTGACGGGCTAAACTTTACCGAGGTTGAGACACCACTGCTTTTCAAGTCAACACCAGAAGGAGCACGAGAATTTCTGGTTCCTACAAGAAAGAAAGGATACACTTATGCGCTGCCCCAAAGTCCCCAGCAGTACAAACAGCTACTTATGGCATCTGGAGTCCACCGGTACTACCAAATTGCGCGGTGCTTCCGCGATGAAGACCTAAGAGCAGATAGACAGCCAGAATTTACACAGCTCGATATGGAAATGAGTTTTGCTAACGGTGAAGATGTCCAAAAAGTTATTGAAAAACTAGCACAAAAGATTTGGAAAGAGGTTTTGAACAAGAGGTTTTACACCCTTGATGGTGATACATTGGTTCAAGTTGAAGAAGGTGGATCTTTCAACAAATTACTTTATGACGAAGCCATTGCAAGGTTTGGAATTGATAAGCCAGATCTGAGATCTTCACTGGAAATCGTCAATGTTTCAGAGTTCGCTACATCCGTTGAAAATCCCAACTATCCTGTGTTTGAAGTGATGATCCTGAGAAGCGGGGCAAGCAATGCGGAGCTTGTAACCTCGCTGCTGAATTCTAGCGAGTATAGTGCACGGAATCCTACAGTAGTTGCAGTTGAAAACGTTTCCAAATGGCATGAAGGATTTGCGAATGTTGAGTTCTCAAATCTTTCTGGCCTGAATGCAATGCTTAACCTGGAGGTCGGTGATTTGGTTGTTGGAAGCAGTCGGCAAGTCAAGAACTACGAGAACCCAACGCCCCTTGGCCGAGCACGACAAATTGCAATCAGCAAAACACTTACCAAAGGTATATACGTTCGCAAAACACTGGGATCTCATGAAATTACAGCCTCTGACTTTGTTGGATCGTGGGTTGTTGAATTTCCATTATTCAATCCTATTGAACTTGAAGGATCCGGAAACGAGAAGGTAGAAGACAACAGGTACCCAGTATACGCTTCTGACCGATACATTTCCACTCACCATCCATTCACTATGGCCCATTTAGACGACTACTCCAAACTAGAGACCGACCCTCTCCAAGTTCGGGGCCAGCACTACGACTTTGTTGTGAACGGAGTTGAGCTAGGTGGTGGAAGCACTCGTGTGCACGACGTGGATTTACAAAAGTACATTTTTGCCAATATTTTGCAAATCAAAGACCCCGAGGCGTTATTTGGGCACTTGTTGACGGCGTTTTCAACTGGCTGCCCGCCTCATGCAGGCCTGGCTATTGGGTTTGATCGCATGACGGCCATGCTTTGTGGCACGGAATCTATCCGGGATGTCATTGCGTTTCCAAAGACGATTACTGGGGCTGACCCGTTAATTGGTAGTCCGAGTAAAGTGACCCCTTCGCAACTTAAGGAGTACCATGTTAAAGTGTGTTGAAAGCTACCGTCAGCGTATATAGACTAGCATCAGAAGAGCTTTTATGGGTACCTAGAACTGTAAATATAATGAAAGGTACAAATTGAGTGGACTTGTATAAAATACGCGTCAGGTCAAGTTTGTGGTGCCATGGATAAGTACCTCATATTTGGGCCCATAATACCCATGACGGAATAGAGTCAATAGACTATAGTCTAGTCTACTGGATCGATCTCAACATTCAGATTGAGATTCAAACTCAGATTCAGTCTTTTCATCACTACAGCGCAATTTAATTTTTTTCATCTTAGACTACGTATATACCGGTATAGACTAACATGGTCATGTTAAGCTAAGTTAGCTAACTGCTACGTATAGCTCGTCTACTAGTCAGTCTGAGACTCTGGGGATAATTGGCAAATGCGTTTTGGTTATGCTTGAGATTAAAGTTTAAAAACACCTGGAATAAACGATTAACAGCTATAAAAGGGCCAACGGGCCAAAATTAAAAAAAAAATTAAAGTTTCAATGCTTTCTTTCAATTGTTTCCGTCCGTCCTTGATATCTCAATCTCAAATTCTCAACATCTCTAACGCGCGCGTATCATCTGCAATTCATTTTGGTGGGGTCAATTGTGAGGCAAATAAAGACAAAATGTTCATTTCTCACTACCGGAATCGCTAGCACTGCTGCTACTGCTGCTGCTACTGCTGCTGATACTGCTACTGCTTGACACTGAGTACGATCGTGACGACTCCACGTCGCTATCACACTGCGCAGACAAATGGCCTGGATTTCTACACCTGTAGCACACCTTTTCCTGCGTTGCTTGATCGCAAGTCTTGCTCACATGCCCGATTTCTCCACAATTGTAGCATTTTTGACCCGTAGTGCAAGCTCGTCTTTCATGCCCGAATTCTCCACACGAGTAGCACGCTTGGCTACGGTACATTACCCGAGGGCTTGAGTATACCACTCCACCAACACCAGCATTAGTACTAGTATCGGCACCAGTATCGGCGCCAGCACCAGCACTAAAACCAACACCAGATCCAAGAGAATTCATGCAATACTTGGCAATGTGGCCAGGATGGCCGCACTGGTAACAAGACGGGATAGATATTGGTATACTAGAGCCGTCTGTGTGCGAGAGTGTGTAGCTGGGCATCAATGGGGTGCCGGGAGGAATGAAGAGGACAAGCTCGGGGTTGGGACTGAATTCGGGGGAGTTTGTGTTTGTGCAGGAGCGGAGGAGATGGTTCGGCTCACCGCAGCTGTAGCATAATTTGCCGTAATCGGGTTCCGTGCAGCTTTTGCTGACATGACCATAGTCTTTAAAGAGGAGGTGGGGGTGGTTAGTATGTAGATATATGGTAACGTGGGGGTGGGTTGTCAATTGTTGAAGATATTATAATTAACCGAGAGAGAGAGAGAGAGAGAGAGAGAAAATATACTCACTACCGCAATTGTAACAGACTGGGGTTCCGGTTTTAGGGCAAGAACGGGCCTAAGCGCAAGTTGTTAGAGTTTCGTTTGCGTTTGGACAGATCTAATTAGATGCTGTAAAAGTATGAGTTAAAGGCACACGAACCTGGTGACCGAATAAACCGCCTATAAATTGATATTGTGTTAGTTAATTGTTTGAAATGAATATAGAGTCCTATAGACTAATGGCATGGTGCGGTGGGGTTGGAAGCATACAGTTATAGCAAGTCTTTTTAAGGCTTGGATACTGGGGTTGAAAGAGCTGATGTTGAAAGTTAACGAGCATTTTTGGTATTTTTTTTTTTTTGGAATATTCTGAAGAATGATATTAAGATGAGACAGGTATTCTGATTGTTCTGGTTGTTCTTGTTGTTCTGACTATTCAAAGTTGATTGACGGACTACTGCCGTGTATTTATACCCTCAGCGCAAGGAAGCAAGAGCGGAGGTGAGCGTGGTGGGGGCAATTCCTGTTTAGGTGCGTTTGATTCTTTTTGTAGGTGATGAGCGTGTTCCATTGATCCACAAACGAGCGGAGTCAATTTTACCACAGCAGCGAGAGGAGTAATCAAGTAACTGAGTAACTTCCATTCAACCTATTCCAAAGTATTCAAAGTATTCAAGAATTTCAAAGTATTCAACGCAGTCTGTTCAAAGTACATGCGAATTCACATGTTTTATCTTCATCCTTTAAATGTCTCAATCCCTTCTGCGACTTGTACCACCAGTATACGAAAAGCTCTACTTCAATCTCAGTTCCTGGTCTAGACTACCCGCTAGCTACATATTTGAACTGGACCTGGACCTGGACCTGGACCTGTCATGACTGGCACCGGTGCAAAGCAGAGAACTTGTAGACTAATTACAGTCTGGGCTAGTAGTCTGCGATATAAAAATTAAATGCCAAGTTTCATGCAAACATTCGAAATTAAAAAACGACTTCATGAAAGAAAAAAGTAGAACTCCCCTGCAGGGGCTTGAACCCTGGACATTTCGGTCGCCACTTACTCCCATTTTATGAGAGGGCTTTGTCTTAAAAGCCGAACGCTCTACCAACTGAGCTACAAGGGATCCGGAATGAAAGTTGTAATTTAAGGTTTACCAGACATAATTTTATGTACATTATTACACAATTACAGTATCAAGGAATTAGCTTTTGTAATTATTTTAGCATATTGTGAAAGTTCATTTGGATACACATACTTTTGTGCCATGGCGCCGTCTTTCAACTAGAGCTGGAAACTGTAGAATTGAAGAATTGGTGACAGGTATTTTTCCGTTTTTCGTGTCTACCGGTATTTTTTTTTTTTTTCGTTTTTTTATTTTTCGGCAGTTTTCGTCAATTGTTCATCCCATCTTTTTGCTTTTCAAACTCTTTCTCTTCCTCCTCCAGCACTACCACTCGCACTACCACGCGTTTCCAGCACAAGCCCAATGGTTTCAACAATTTATATCACCAGAGTATGTTCTTTTCCTTTCATCCCTTCATCATGTTATGACGATCCTCTTGTGAATCATGTGTCGCTTTATTTTTTGAAAAAATCTAATCTAACACACTATATTTTTTCCGTTCTTGTTTTTTAGCATGGCTTCAGATCAAACTGGATTCTAGACAAACCGGTTCCTCCTTCTCCTACGGGAATTGACGCAGACCCGGTGTTGGCTGAGCATGGTGAGGATCAGGCAAAGGAACTGAGCAACTACATTAAGACCATCAAGCCAGCACCTCAGCGTCTCTATTGCTCACCCTACTACAGGTGTCTGCAAACCGCGACTCCTACTTCGGAAGCCCTGGGATTGCCTATTCTCATTGACCACGGTGCGAGTGAATGGCTGGCTCGCGACTTTTATGCGAAATCACCTGAACGTAAGTATTTCTTTGCACGCGTTGCATGAATCTATTTCTGGTCTTGGTTTTGGTTTTTTGGACTTTTTGGAGGGATCTAGACTAACGAAAGGCCCATGACTAAAAGCTGCTTCCGTTGACGTCCTGAAAGGGTTTTTCCCAACCATTGATGCGGAATACAAGCCTCTGCTTTCAAAGACTAAAGTTAAGGACAACTATGAGGGACTGATTAACCGGTCCAAGCAGTTTCTCGACGAATTGATTTCACAGCTAGATAGGGATGCGCCCGAAGTTGAAACCATCATTATATTTACGCATGCGGCAACAAAGATTGCGTTAGGCCGTGTGTTATTGAACGATCCAGAACTAGAGATTAGAACCGGAACGTGTTCGCTCGATACCTACGTGTTGGATGGTGCAAGTGAGGCGAAAACGTGGGTGGCTCAGTCTTCCGGGGAGACCCATTTCTTGACGGAAGGTGAAGAAATGCACTGGGGATTCGGTCAGTTCAATAAATGCAGTGTCCATTGGGAATGGTGTGCTAACCTTTTTGTTTATTTTAGATAATGCCTATGCACCTGGTTCGACTGAAGACATTGCTGCTAGAAAAGCGCAACAGGATACTGAAAAATCGCCAGATCAAGAAGAAAAAGTGGTAAGTCAAAAGTAATAACACCTCCATAGACAAGACAAGTCCTACTCTTCTCTCATTCACCCTTTAGACAATATACAGTTTGTTGATTCATTCGTTTGTTTCCTCATCCATTCTATTTCATTACCTTTTCTACTATTTTTTTCACTTGATTTTCTTGTGCCTATTTATTAATGACTGGTGGTTGCATGTAGACAGTTTACGTCCCCCTCGACTTATCACAGCTAGGCTATGGATTCGAATCACAAGACGCAGTTAAATCTCTCTCTTCGCAGTCCAGGATGCAAATGGTGGACTTGGGCGGTGAAAAACCCATGTTTCGGCTAGGTGAGGCGTTATATCAAGGTGTCTGGCAGGATATGGTGGGGACTGAACTTTATAGCGATTTTGGTATGCGTCTGTGATTCTTTGATGAGATCTCTCTCACTAACTTGTTTGATTTTGTTTAACAGATGGAGAAATTATTGGAACCACACGGACACGAATCCAACTAACGCCAATTGAATTCGAGGCCAAGCCAGCAAGAGAAGATGACCATAATGAACATTTAGATGGCGGTGATGCCGCCGGCAGTGGAGATGCAAACCCTACTAAAACAACTCATCAATGGGCCAAGAGGACGTCGATCTTGGATAGAGTTGAAAAAATTACGGCGGCTAGACTGGAACAGGAAAGAGCAGAGAGGCGGGCTCATGGAATAGAAGAGGAGGAGTCTCAAGATGAGGATCAAGATGTTTATGATGAGGAACAAGCGAGGCTTTTAGATGAAGAAATGAGAGATGCAGAATCTGAAGTAGATAACGATGAGGAAGATGAGGGTGATGAGGACGAGGAAGAGGAAGAAGAGGTCATCAGTGACCAAGATAATTAATGGTAAAGATCAACGATATACGTTTGATTCATGGTTTGTGTTTAAAAGTTCATTAAACACAGTATTTACACTACATATTTACACAGTTTTTTTCCTCCCAAATCTATTTATTGTGCAAGATCAGAGTCGAGACTTTGGGCAAGTCGATCACAGGCTGACAGATGTCTTAATATCCCTTACGTCTAGCATCGGCAACCATTTCAAACAACCTCTTGACACCCATATTAAACTTTCTCTTTTTGCGCTCACCTTCAATCCGCTGCCTCCGCTTACCTGGCTTTTCAAACTTAGTCTGCGACATAGCCGTATGACGGACTCTATTGACCGCATTTATAGAGTTGAGAGTTCTCAACGCGCGACCCAAATCTAGCGACTGAGTCACCAGCACCGAGCGACCTGCTTTAGGACCAGTGCGAGGAATCTGGGATGCGGGAATACCGCCTACCATGGCCACAATGTCGTCGCCTCGCATACCCAGAAACCCAGACCCAGGGGTGGTGGAAGTGATGCCACCGGTGGGGTTCAGGAGGCTCCCGGTTGAAAGACGGTACCCGGTCTTTGAAAAGGGAGAAGAAGATGATGATGTGTCTAATAAAAGTCCGTCTAAGGGAGATTTGAAAGATTTTCCAGCACTGTTGTTGTTGTTGTTGCTGGGTTTTGATTTGGAGGTAGCGGTGGTTGTGGTATTGATACCAGAAGCAGAAGTGGAAGAACCGGAGGGTTGCATGTTTTTGAGCAGGTTGAGGACTTGATCAGTAGTCGTATGAGGTGAAGAATTATTGTTGTTGTTGCTGCTGTTGTCGTTTTTCAGTAATCTGGATGAAGAAAAGGATCGAGCAGCAGTGTTGTGAAGAGAAAGGATTTGCTGAGGTCTTGACAATGGTGACAAGACCATACGAACACATGGTTTCGCAAGAACGAACGACATGAGATGTTGAGTTGGTTGAGTTGTTGAAGAAGGGTGGCAGCTGTGATGGTGGTGGTCGTACGTGGTGGTGGTAGTGCTGATAGAAGAAGTACTTACTGGAGGGTGAATTTGAAAAAAAAAAAAAAA